>JAPDVU010000009.1:68740293-68897793 GCA_026230045.1 Corynorhinus townsendii
CAGATTCACCCTGATGGCACAAATGGAGGGGTGGGGTGACAGGAAGAGCTCCCTGCAGTGGTGTGAGATGGAGAGGCCCCTAGGGACTAGCCACTGCAGCAAGCCCTGACCACCCAGGGCTGCAGGGACACAGGGCGGGGATAGCCTTGTCATCAGAGCCCCTGAGAGCTGGAACAGGGTGAGGGTGGGGGCTGCCAGAGGAGCTGTGGCTTCCAGGGGCACTGAGGTGGGGAGGGGTAGCAGAACACCCCCCCCCCCATTTCCTGCTGTTTCCCCTTCCATTGACCACACCAGATGGAGCAGGGGACTACCTCCCAGGGTGGGGCCAAAGCAGAGTGACCACACAGGTGGGGTCCCAGTTCCCAATTGGTCTTTTGCCTGTAGCATTCCTTGCTGAATTGGCCTGTGCCCTGCAATGCTAAACCCTTCCTTCCTTCCTTCCTTCCTTCCTTCCTCCCTCCCTTCCTCCCTCCCTCCCTCCCTCCCTCCCTCACCTATTTACTGAACCAGATACCACACCAGCACTGAGGATGTCGTGAAAAACCTGATTGACATGTAGCTTAGAGTGCAGTTGAGATTCCATCTGGGATAAACAACACAAGGCCATCCATACAGTGGAATAGTACTCGGCCATAAAAAGGAAGCACGGGCAATGCTTCCTTTTTATAACCCATGGATGCGCCACGAAAACATCATGCTTAAATGAATGAAGCCAGACATAAAAGGCCCCATTCTGTATCCATTTATACAAAATGTCCAGAACAGGCAAAACTGTAGAGACAGGAGCAGACTGGTGGCTTCCAGGGCTGGAGGAGAGGGGAAAGGGAGTGACTGCTAATGGGGGTGGCGTGGCCTTTTGCAGGGATGAAAATGTCTTGGAATTAGATAGAGGTGACAGGTGCATGGCATACTGAATGAACTAAAAGCCACTGAATCGTTCCCTTTAATGTGCTTAATTCTGTGGTGTGCAAATTACATCTCAATAAAAACAACTCTTCATCTTGCTCCATCTCCCCCATTTCAGATCAGCCCCTTCATCAATGAGAACACCAGGCAGAAGTTCCTCATCTACAGTGGCAGCAATTACCCTGGAGGCCTTGTTGACTACCTGGATAAAGACGTGATCCCCGACTTCCTTGGGGGGGAGTGCCTGGTGAGGCTGCCCGGCCGGGACTGGAGGAGGGGCAGTGTGTGGTTTCAAGGACCTGGGAGTGCCAGGGCAGGCCTTGTTCTAGAAGCTCCCCAAAGAGAG
This sequence comes from Corynorhinus townsendii, assembly GCA_026230045.1. Taxonomy (NCBI): domain Eukaryota; kingdom Metazoa; phylum Chordata; class Mammalia; order Chiroptera; family Vespertilionidae; genus Corynorhinus; species Corynorhinus townsendii. The sequence continues at coordinate 68,741,546 of JAPDVU010000009.1, forward strand.
GCGACTCCTCCCTGAAGGAGGGCAACTTTCCCTTGCTTCTTTCTAACACAGTGAGTGAGACAGTTTGCAGAAGTCCAGAGACCAGGCCAGGCAAAGGCTTACCCACCCTGCATTCCCCATCCAAGTCTAGGTTGCTAGGATGCAGTCAGAATTAACTTTTGCTATAGGGGGATGTGAGTCAAATGGCCCAGGGGCCTGGACCCCGGAGCCAGCGTACCCAAAGGAGTTTATCCCCAACTCACAACCACAGGGCTGAGATACTAGGCATGGTGACCCTGCTCACAGCTAGCTGTCTTATCTCATCTAGCTGTGGGAGGGCCCGCCCCCGCCCCCGCCCCCGCCCCCGCCCCCGCCCCCGCCCCTCTTCCTTGTCTAACAGAAATACCAAGCAGCACATTTGCATGATTTGGGGATAAAAAGCATATTTCCTAGGAATTTTGCCAAACTTGCCTGTTTTCTCCACTTGTCCTGATATGTCTGCCTGACTTATATTACGCGAAAGGGCCTGCAAGACCAGCATAGTGGGAACCAGAACACACCTGGGAGCCTGATAGGGGCTTGTGCCCTAGTCAGCCACTTGCCGACGCTCTATCCACTGAGCCAAACCGGTTTTGGCCCTAGTCAGCCACTTTCTGCTGCCTTACTTCTCTGAGCCTCTGTTTTCCTCCTCTGTAAAATGGGAAGAATAATAGTTCCTACTGTTTTGTTGTGGGTCAGGTGGTTAAATGGGGTCAAGCAAGCCCAGTGCCCAGCTCACCAAGAGATTCCTATTATTAGTGTGGTTTCAGGGGTTACAGAGCCTGAATGACTGGGCCCTAACCTATCACCTTTGTCTTTGTACCCCAGTGTAATGTCCCCGAAGGAGGGCTGGTCCCCAAGTCCCTCTATCTGATGGAAGAGGACCAGGAGCATGCAGAACAGCTGCACGAGTGGAGAGAGACCTACCAGGCGGCCAGTGTGCTCCGCGGGGCTCCCCATGAGGTGCTGGGGCCCTGGCCTGGGAGGACCCACTGGGCTGGGGTGTTATTATAGGTCAGGGTCTCCCAGAGTAGAGGGTTCTCATGCTAGCGATTTGCTGAGGGCAAACTATTAGGAGAAACCTGCCCTTCCCCTGTGCATTCAGTAAGGAGAGGTGGGGGCTTGATGGATGTGGGCAAGAATTGAAGGTAAGAGACTGTTTCAGCCACAGTCTATCCCAGCCTCACCTGTGGGGAGGGCTGGACGTGCAGGGCCCAGCAGAGTGGCCCTGCCAGTAAGCTCTAACCACCTGAACCCTCTTGTCTGTCAGTCAGTGGCTGTGGCTCAGCCCCCAAGGCAGGGTGGACCTCCCAGGCATTTCAGATAGAGAGAGATCCATTCTCAGACCTCGCCTGTCCCCATGCAGGTTGCAGTGGAGATTCTGGAGGGGGAATCAGTCATCACCTGGGACTTCGACATCCTACGAGGGGATGTGGTGTTCAGCCTGTGCTACACTAAGCAGGCACCCAAGTCGGGCCCCCAGGAGCCTGGGACCAGGGCCAGCGGGCAGCTGATGGTCAAAGGGGGGACCCTGGGTGCAGATTACAGCCCTGTGGAGGTCCCCCTCATCTGCCGGGAGGGGGAGAGCATTCAGGTTCGAATTCCTTGGTTCATTTATTCATTCATCCATCACGCAGGACTGAATGTTCACTGTGTGTCAGGGTTCGGGGGCACAGCCGTGGACAAACAGGACCTGGTCCTCGGCCTCAGGGGCCCTGTGGGACAGTGGGGGAGAAAGACAGATCCTGGCAGATCCAGGACCCAGACCTCAGTCCAGCCCAGAATCCCCTGGGACTCGTGCCAAAGATATAGGTCTCCAGGCTCCAAGCCTAGCAGGTGACTCAGAACCTGTGGGTGTGGGGTTTGGGATCTGCACTCCTCGTCCTCTCCTGGTGATCGCTGACTCACAGGCAAGTTCCAGAACCAGCACAGCACAGAAGCTGGAGGTCTGAAAACCGAACGCGGACCTGGCACTAAACATGAGCCACCCTGATGACCTCACATCCTCCACAAGGCCAGTGCTTGCAGGTCAAACATCACAGGCCCCCAAACACACACTCACCCACACACACATACATGCACTCACCCACACACATATATACACACACATGCACACACTCATGTGTGCTCACATAAGCACTCACACATACATGCACTCACACACACACACATACAAGCACCTGCGAGCAATGCAGAACTTCCTGAAGGTTCCATCGAGAGTCTACCACACCAGCCACCCCCAGGGTCCCACCGAACATCCATGCCCTTCCCTGAAGAAGTTGCTCTTCTCATAACAGTGAACACCCCTCTTTCTTGATCTCTCTTTGTTCTCAATAAGCTCTCACCATCTGTGCGGCTCCCTCCCAAGCCCCTCTCCAGAACTCAGTGTGCAAAGCCCACTCAACAGAACAAAAGCCCAACAAAATCCACACAGTTAACCAGGCTACATCTCTGCTGTCCTGGGCCCCTTCCCCCAGATTCAGAGGAGATCTCAGGTGCCAGGGATCTGGGGGTGACAGTGGAGGGGGAGAAATGATGGCTTCGGCAAGTACTTAGAGGAAGGACGGCTGGTGGGCAGGTTGAGAAGGGGGCTCTGTCCCCAGGAGGACCAGAGCCTCAGGCGCGGCTGCTGTTTCAGGGCTCCCACGTGACCCGGTGGCCCGGCATCTATCTGCTCCAGTGGCAAGTGCATGGCCCCCCTGGCAGTGCGGTGGAGGACGTCCTGACAGCCCTGCACAGCCCTGGCCCCAGGTGCAAACTCCTCTACTACTATGAGGTGCTGGCATCTGAGGACTTCAGGTAGGAGGGGCTGGGATTCAGCTCCTGGGCAGGAAGCGCCCCCAACTCCCTTCTAGGGCAGGCTCAGGGCATTGCATTCACCTTCCCTGTTTGCCTCTCAGCTTCTCCAGGGTGGGACACTGGCACCGTTAAACATTCCAGTGGTTCAGCACCTCAGTGTGAGATATTGGACACTATGTCTAAACTGCCTCAGCTGCAGAACCTTCCCTCAAACGAAACCTGGACAGAGCCCAACATACCAGATTGACTAGTGGGGGGAGCCTGAGGTCCTGCTATTTGGACCTCCCCTCACATCTAGAATTTCATAAAGCAGGGTTTGGACTGTTCTAGAACAGTCTACAACAGTGCCTCACAGACAACTCTTACCAAGTGATGCCTCAAAGAGACAGGGAAATATAATGGTTAAGACCTCCAGTACTTCCCAGTTGCTGTGTGACCTTGGGGGAGTCACTTCACCTCTCTCAGCCTCAAAGTGGAACCCCAACGTTGTGGGTTGTCATGAGATGAAATGGTGGAGGAAGCCTGCCCTTCCCCTGTGCATTCAGTAAGCACTCAATAACAGAAAAAAAGCAGAAAGCAGAGGGTGAGGAGGTGGAGCAGGTGGCTTCTTTAGGCCTTACATTATATCTTTTAAAAATGCATGTGATTTTGCATTCTGCTTCATGAAGTGCCTGTTAGTTTCTGTCTAAAAATAATGCATTAGAGGCGGAACTCGCCACCTCCTATGAACACATTGGAAAATCACCTACACTTAGAACAAATCCTCCTGAGAGACAACTGAGGGCTGATTGAACAGCTTCTGTGCAACAAAAGAGAGGAAGAGAGACCCATAGAGGTTGGGGAACCACAAGAGCTCTCTGAGATCTGAGGGAACTCTTTCAGATTGGAGGTGCTAGTGAGCGCCATTGTTTACATCCCCCCTCCACTAGATGGCACCAGGGGAGCTCTCTCCAGGAGTTCTAGCCCACCTGCAAGGCAAGGGCACGCCTTTCCCACCACCCTGCTCTGGAGCTCCCTCAGTGGGACCAACAGGGTGCTGTGGCACAGGTGCATAACCAGATCCACATGGCACTGCCACACACACACACCCCCGCCACCCCTCCTGGAGCCAAAGGGGCTCAGAAATGTACACACAGGCATTTGGGGGCTGCTGCCTCTAGGAGGTTAGGTGGGGAAGGAGGAGTGGGCTGGACACTGCTCACTAGCCCAGTGGTTGGCAAACTGTGGCTCACGAGCCACATGCAGCTTGTGAGCCGTGGTTTGCCGCTCTGTTGACTAATGAGTTTGCCGACCACTGGATAGGGGCTTAATCACAAGCAACAACAGCCTGTAATTATTGGAATCGAGAGTCTACGTCAGTGGTCGGCAAACTCATTAGTCAACAGAGCAGCAAATCGCGGCTCGTGAGCTGCATGTAGCTTGCGAACCGCAGTTTGCTGACCATTGCACTAGCCTGTCTGGTCAACACGGGGAATCAGGATGCCCTGCCCTTCATTAGCCTCATGAGAGAACCAGTTCAAGGGCTGTTTTTTGGCCACCCTCCGTGGGCAGGTGCCAGGTTGGTCCCTGAGGGGTGGGAAGCAGATAGAGTCTGCTGTCATGGAACAGGAGACCACATCATCACAACTGTGTATAATTATGAGGAGCAATGGGTGCCACAAAGGTATTCCAACCTGGGATCCTTATCTGAGGTCACACAGCTAAGAGGTGCTCGAGGTCCCAACACAGGGCACTGTCAGAGCACAGAGCAAGGGGCCTGGCACAGCGTGGGCAGGGTGTCTGGGAAGTGACATTGGAGTTGAGATCTAGGTGGTGTGCCCACAGATCACCTGTGGGTCTTGTCAAAATGCAGCCCAAGAGTGTATGCTCAAACAAGCTCCAGAAAACAGTGGTGCTGCTGGTCCCTTTAAGTAGCCAGGCCCTAACACTGCATTGTCCAACCAAATAGCTACTAGCCACAGGTAGCACTTTAAACTTTGCTATTAGAATGCAATGAAATTAAAAAATTCAGGCCCAGCCAGTGTGCCTCAGTGATTGAGCATCGACACATGCACCAAGAGGTCGCTGGTTCAATTCCCAGTCAGGGCACATGCCAGGGCTGCAGGCTTGAACCCCAGTAGTGGGCGTACCTGAGGCAGCTGATGATGTTTTTCTCTCTCTAAAATCAATAAAAACATATATGTATTTTAATCTTTTATTTATTATTATTTTTAATATACATTTTTATTGATTTCAGAGAGGAAAACAGAGGGAGAGAGAGAAACAATGATGAGAGAGAATCATTGATCGGCTGCCTCTTGCATGCCCCCTACTAGGGATCGAACCCGCAACCCGGGCATGGGCCCTTGACTGGACTCGAACCCGGGATCCTTCAGTCTGCAGGCCGACACTCTATCCACTGAGCCAAACCGGCCAAGGCACTGAAAACATAATTTTTAAAAAATCAGCTCCTCAGTGCCCAGTATCCCCATGTGGCCAATGGTTGTTGTGATGTCCACCATCGCAGAAAGTTCTGGACAGTTCTACTCTACTCTAAAGTTTGGAGTGGGAGTTAACTAGACAAAGTGAGCAGGAGAGAAAGGCTTTTGGCAGGAGGCACAGACATGCAAATTTCCCAAGTCAGGGGAGGCAGGTGTCACAGGAGATGAAAGGAGGTGGAGGGTGAGCTGGAGATGGGCTGGGTACTCAGGCTGTGGGATGCCCTCTGGGCTATGCTAGGTCCCGTGTTCAGGGAAACCCCTGAATGGTTTGTGGCAGGTTGGGCTCTGCAGGGGGTACGGGTGGAGCTTCATTTCTCATCTTGGCCTCACTGGCTTTCCCTCTGCACGCTCTCTCTGCACCTGTGGGAAGAGGCCTGGAGCCTCATTTGCAGCATCACCAGCTTTTCCTCTGCTGTGAGCCCCAGGGCTGTCTCCACCAGGAGGTAATACTTATGCTATGCCTTTCCTCCCAGGGGCTCCATGTCCAGCCTGGAATCCTGCACCAGCCGTTTCTCCCAGCTCAGCGCCACCACCTCCTCCTCCTCCTCCTCTAGCCAGTCCCACAGCAGCTCCCTGGTCTCCAGATAGCCAGGACTGAGCCCTGCAGGCAGCCCACTCGCCTCAAGTGTCTACCACCAGAAGCCAGCTTGCCGCACCCTGGGACCATGTGGTCTGCAGCCTGGGTCTGGACGCTGCCAAAGTTGGGATGTCGAGCTGACAGCAATGATTCAGCTTGTGGCCAGAGTGTGGTGGGAGCCTCTAAGTCAGAACCATCCCTGTGCTTTGTGTAACAAGCCAAGGAGTGGGGGCGGGGGACCACCTTCAAGTCTGCCTGTTCTGGTGACTCAGGGATGTCATGAGGCTCAGCCCACCCTTTACTTCTGCCTCTGCTTGCCCTGGGGTGGCCTCCTTCTTAGGTGCCTTCCCCATGGCCACGAGGCTCCTTCCCTCTTTCCTCCCAGCTCAGCTCCAGAAGAGAACGTCCTTCTCCCAAAGTTCCTCTAATCAGCCTTCCCGGGGCCATGCTGGTCCCTGAACCAATCAGAGTTACCAGGGAAATGGAGAACACTGATTATCCACTCTGGACTAATCCCTGTGTGGGGAGCGGGTATAGTTATTGGCCAGCTGGACCACATGTTTGTCCCTGGAGTCAACCACCTGGCCTAAAAAGCACAAGGGGCCTCTAAGAATATTGGGGTCCCCCAAGAAGAAGGGGGAAAGAATACTGGGCAGGCAGAAATGACAGATGTTCTATGCATCTGATTTCATAGCAATGCCCTATATCCCAAGACAGGTAACAGAGAGCAGTTATATGAGTTACAGGCTTTGCTTTCTGTGGGGAGCAGCCCACCCTGGACTTGAAATCCATTTTCCTAGCGTTTGGCTGGAAACGCTCCCCCTGACCAGCCCTAACTTGAAGAGGATGGGAAGGTGCAGGGTTTTTGCTAAGTTTCAGGCTGTTGATTTCTCTCCTGGGAGCTCTTTAATTGGGACTCTTTTGGTTATAACTTATGGAGAACCACATAAAAGGGTAACCATTCATGGGCACATGTTAACAGGCCCGTCCAGGAGGGCTTACTTCACGTATGGTTGGATCTAGGTTCTCAGCCTGGCACCAGGACCACCTGTGGGATGGAAGCTGTGACTGTCGTGTCTGCCCTGGGTCAGATCTGACTCCTGGGACCAGCTCCAATATTGACAAACTCCCCGGGTTCCTGCATGGGAGAATTTTGTATATCCTTGGGGCCTGAGGCCATTTCTTTTCCTTTCCTAGGCATCCAAAAAAAACACAGGTCAGAGGTCACCAAGTGGCAGCCTGCAGTCTGATCTGGCCTGCCTTTAGTGTTTTGTTTTGTTTTTGCCTACAGAGTGATTTAAAATTAGGGCATTTCACCCAGAAATCAGAATTTCTGGCTTCCCTTAGGCATTTGGGAGTGTTGGCAAAACAGGCCCACTATTGACACATAAAGGCAACAAACACAGTTGTTACCCTGGCTGGGCCACACCAATCCCCACCACCCCTAGCCCATGTCACTCACTTGCCTTGCCTGGGAGAGGCCTCACTGACATGGCTTGGCAGGCAGCCGGATTCCAGTCTGGGGCCCAGAGGCCCAGCATTACTTTTATTTGGTAACCTTGCTTACAGTTGGGGTGGTCTCTGGCCAACATCCAGGGCTACTGGGCCTTGCCCAAGGGGTGGATTTATAATCATCGTCTCCCTGCAGACTTGGCATGATGGGGCAAGAAGAGCAAGCTTACTTCCGTACCACCTCAACACCAAACCTGGAGCCAAGGGGAGGAGACATCCTTCGTTCTACACGAAGGGGCCTCGTCCACCTCTGTAGTTTTCCGTTTGCTTCTCAGGTATAGGAACAAAATCCAAAACTGCATCCTGCATCAAAGTGTGTGTGCCCATGTGTGAGGGAGAGAGGCAGGGAGGGACACTGGAGACATTCTCAAAGCGAATCACAGCCATGTGACCAGGCATTTATGGCTGACAGCAATTTGCAAACTGTCTTACTATCTTTAGATGAATTTCGAGCTTGGCTCTAAAGTCTATGTGTTATCCAGGAAGCATTTTGGGGTAAGCTGCCCTAGCACTCCCTGCACTTATAGGGTAAGACTAGCACCCAGTGAAGGAGGGAGAGGCCTTTCCTTGGCATGGGGTTAGAAACGGATTTTGATAACTGGAACCTGGATCTGCTGATTCCAGAGACGAGCATCTGCCATCACGGTACAGCTTTTACAGGAGGAGCGAGGTGCCTCAGACCTACTCAGTTCTCCCCTTCAGAGCTACTCCCTCTCTCCCTTTCTGCTTCACCCAGGCCTCTTGGCTCTGCATCTCTGCAAACCAGCTTCGTCCTCTCCTCTGTCTGGTGGGAAGTGGCTGCCAGCATCCCCTAGCCTACAACAACAGGGCTCACTGTCTCTAAGGCCGGGAGGGACACTTACCATTTCAATGCCACAGAGGGCTCAGATTGGCCCTGCACGAGTTGCATGCTCACTCCTGTGGATGTATTGGCCAAGGGGGTGGGAAATCTGTGATTGACAGTCTCTCCAGAAGCAATAGTGGGATGGGGGAGGACCAGTCACCCAAGGACAAAGGGAGCTGAGCCAGAGAAGCAACAGATGGCCATAGTGGTGTTTGCTACAGTTCTGTGCTGAAGGCCTCTGGGGCCCACGTTGGAACATCATCAATCAATATGCCATCTTTTTACCTTGAGAGGCTTAGAATTAAAAATCCAAGAAGGGCTGCCAAGTTCTTGGCCTCTAAATTTCCCCGGCCCCCAGGGCTGGAAGCTCCTTGGCTTGGCTTTTTCCTCCAGCTAGTTCATTAACCTGTTGTGACCAGGACAGAAACAACTCACTTGCAACAAGACCTGCCCAGGCCCTGGGTTTAGGAGGCTGGGTCTTACAATTTAGACAGGGTGGGGTTCAGACCTAGCTGTGTGACCTCCAGCAGGTGACTTAACCTCTCTGTGCCTCAATTCCCTCATCTGTGGAACGGGGACAGCAGTGCCTACCTCATTCATTGCGTCGTTGTGAAGTCCACAGCCCAGCACCCAGTTCACAGAAAAGTCAGTGGTTATTCTGGTTATTTAATGCTTCTCATCCAAAGACTGCAGACTCCTTCCTGAGGATGCCTGCCACTGCTTTTCATGGACAGAAGGCTCAGCACCTGGTGCATCCAGAGAAAAGTAGGTGTTGGGTATTATTTCCCTTCATCTTTCCCTTTCAGAAACTGCTTTTGTGTTGGGGGGCAAATTAACTCACCTAGAACAGCACCATTCGGAATGGTGTCTCCCTCAACCAGCTAGAGACTGTTCTCTCCACAGGTTGATATAAGGGGTGTGTGGGACTCCCTGGGATTTCTCCCCCTGTAATATGAATGCTCAATGAGAATACTGTAATTCTTTCCCTCACAGTCTGTTTCAGCCAGTAAAACCTGGGGTCTCTTGTGAGCCTGATATTTGCTCCAACCAGAAGCATTAAATGTTTTAGATTTGGACATACCTCTGCTGTCTACTTCCTAAAACCCTGGATGTTTCCCTGGGCTTGCTCAAGAATTACCCAGCTGTTGTTTCCAGGACTCTAGAGCCTCCCAGCAGGGGCCGTGTCAGCCTCAGGGGTTGCAAATTGGTTCTTGGGGAAAGGGACACAGTTTTTATATATAAAGCATGAATGTATTAATTTGCTGGGGATGCCATAACAAATGACCACAAACTAGGTGGCCTACAAACAGAAATGGATTCTCTCCCAGTTCTGGAGGCCGGAAGTCAGAGATCAAAATGTCCGCAGGCTCTAGGGGAGGGTCCTGCTGCCTCTTCCAGCTTTTAGTGGCTCCATTATTCCTGGGCTGTTCCTGGACTGGTGGCCACATCACGCCTATCTCTGCCTCCACCTTCCCATGGCCCTCTCCCCTGTCTCCTTTTTGGTTAGGACACCAGCCATTGGATGTAGGGCCCACACTGATACAGTATGATCTCATCTCAATCATTAACTAATTACATCTGCAAAGATCCTACTTCCAAATAAGGCCACATTAGGAGGTCCTGGGTGGACATGAATTCTGGGGACACTGGTCAACCCACTGCATATGCGTATAGCACATAAACAGATACAGTGCCATTTATCCATGGTATTAAATGCAGGTCCCCGGGGCCTACTCGGCACTGCTGACTTGAAATCGTGGGGGTAGGTTCCTGGATTCTACTTGCCAGGTGAACATGAGACCCTGCCATCTATCTTCCTGGGCCACTCTGCCCTGTCCCCTGGGGTTGACCGAAGTCCCCACATTGCATCTGAGCAGAGCCTCAGTCCTGATGTCAGGAGGGGGAGGGGCCCTTCCAGGGCAACACCTGTCCTTCCCAGGAGCTCTCTTGGGATTAGCAGGGTGCTGGCAGCCACACCATGGGATTCTGAAAAGGCTCCTTGCTTTAAAGCAGGAAGCCAAGGACTGTCACTTGGGGAGCAGAGGTGGGGTTCCTTTATGTGACAGCATGAGGGCCACCTGTCTCCACCAGCTTGTTACCCAGCGCTGCCCAACACATCTGAGGGAGAGGAACTGCCCTTGCCTGCCCTGGTGCAGTGCATTCACTCATTCCCTGTGGCCTTTCCATGGGTTTTGTTGGAACTGTGTATGAGGACTCTCAAAGGAACAGCCAGCTGACTCGGGTATGGCCGGTGTTGAGAAAGACAGAGCTCCCTGGAGCAGGTGAGATGGTCCCCGCTGACCTCTGTCTCCACAGGATCGCCTCCCAGAAGTCCCCTGGGATTTGGGTGTGGAGAGAACAGAGCATGCCAGGGCTCCCTGTGGCACATAGACAGCCTCTGGGACCAATTCTTCCTGCGAAGCCAGGCCTCTGGGGCCTCTGTGGAGGGGTCTCAGGGCACTGGTGTGGGAGATTTGGCAGGGCCTGGAAGGAGTTGGGAAGAGCCAGAAGGAAAGGTGCTGGGTGGCCCTCAGGACGGCAGAGGCAGCTGTGACTTTCAGAGTTCTCCCAGCCCCTTTCCCACCCCTCCCTTCAGTGCCTCCTCACACACAAGGCATTTCTGAGGAATGGGGATCCCCAGAAAGCACAATTTGAAATCTCTGACTTAAAAGAATTCTGGAGCTCAGATTTTTCTGAGACAGACCCCTTTGAGAATCTGTTCAAAGCTGTGACATTGCACTTGAATTCTGTTTCCATTGCCCACCCTTTGGTTCTGGAATCGAAGCTTTTTTCTGGAGTCTTTCCTAATGCTAAAGTTTTATAAAGAGAATCCCAGCAGCTGAGCTTTGTGTCACCTTGGCAACTGCCCTCACAGGACTCCCAGCATTCCAAGTCTGACCATCACTACCATGAGGTGGGGAGGGGCCTTGCACTGCCCTAACTAGACCATGTTAATCCCCAGCTCACAATTCTTTAGCTCTTTGTATGCTTAAATCACACGTGTCCCTGCACCACTAAAGGTTGGTATTGGAATCTCAGACATTTTTCTGCCTCTTGCTCCACGTCCCATGTAAATTCTACAAATGCCCCAGCCCAAAACGTGCCTCTCCTGGAATGGCACATTATGACTGTCAGACTCTTTGGGTTGCTAGAGACCCCCAAATCTAACACAATCTGCCTCAGGCAAAAATGGGGATTTATTGATCCACATAATTGGGAACTCCAAGAATGACACTGGCTTCAGGTATAGCTGGATCTAGGGGCTCAAATATCCCCCTTCTCTCTTGGTTCGATTCTCCATGTTGGCTTCGCTCTCCTCCTTCACGTGGCCCATACCCTGGAAGCCAGATAATCCCAGTGGAGTTTTTTCCCCCTAGGTCCCTGCAGAAGTTCCAGGGTGAGCTCTGACCGGCCAGCTGGGACATAGGCCTGTCTCTGAACCATTCACTGATGCTACCTGGACTTGTGGGGGGTGGGGGGGAGGTGCCAGCCAAACCACAAGGATGGAGAATGGGGAAGAGGTAGTGGCCCAAAGCAACCTGACAAAGGCTTGTGGCCCTCGTAGAGCAGGCAGGAAATGCCAATTAACCCCTAGGAGCAGCCCTCAACCCATGATAAATGAGTATTGGCTCATAAACACACCAGCTCCCCCTTTCCTAGAGGCCCCAGCCATGAGCCTGGCTGTCCAGGGTAGGGAATTGGTCATTAATGTACCACGTACAGGCTGCCTTCCCTTCTCCTCTCATCCAAGGATTCTTGGGGTCACCTCCCAAATACTCTACTTGCCCTCACATCCTTGTCTCAGGTTCTACTGCTGGGAGGACCCAGCCTTCGACAGGGCAGATATTAAAAGAGGGGCTGAATGTTGGGCAAAGATAATAGATACCCCCATCACACACACTAAAAAACAAACAAACAAAAAAACCAATCCTTGGGGCCACAGGGAAGGAATGTCCCAGGTACTGAACCAGGGACCCCCTCTGGCATGCCACGACAAGCCCTCTTCGGGTTCTACCTCGAGCCTGAAGTCCAGCAAGCCTGTGCACAGAACTGTCATTTCCAACTCAGCCATGGACAGAGAAGCCCCCTGCAGAGGCTGGCACTTAAGAGGACAAGGCCTTGCACAACCCATTGCCTCAGAGCCTTGGGGGTGCTCCCTGTAGATTCCCGGAGCCCTCTGCTCCTGACATTCTGCCTCAGTGGGTCCCGGGTAGGGTCCAGAAGTCTGCAATCCTAGAACATTCCTGGGGATACATTGTGACGGCAGCCAGGCTTGGGAACTATGCCTGAGGAATATGCCGAAATGATCCTAAGGTGCCTGGGAACAGGCTTGAGTTCTTACCACTGTGTCCTACTCTTTTTTTTTTTTTTTTTTTTGAGAAGAGATTTCTATTACTCAGTGTTTTCAGTTTTTCAATGATGGATACAGAAGTATAAGCCAGGGCTTCTTCCCAGAGTTTACAATCTAGACAGAGAACAAGGCAGACAGCACTTAACGGAGGCAAATAATTCCAAGGAGATAAATATAAGTGTTTTGCAAAATACAAGTTCTCATACAATTTATAACGAAATACTGAATCCATGGTGTTTCAGTTATAGTTCAAAGGGCTCTGAGAAAGTAAATCACCTTACCAGATAAAACTAGTGGTTCATCTAGCCGAAGATCCTTTCCAGAGGCATCAAAAGTGGTGGGAGAGCAGAGGGAATGACAGATAACTGTTTAATTTATAAATGTACCCAAGGTTTGAAAACATCATGGGGAATCTCAGGCATCCCAGGAGTCAGTGAACGGGCTTCTGAATGTCTAATACATCTCCACACCCACTCAGACTGCTTCTCCAAGTGGGTACATGGGAAGTTAGTCATTCTCCTTAGCCTAGCTTCCTCTCTTAGCCTTTTCCTCTCTTCAACCACCCGTCACAGGACACACACAAGCAGATGGGAAGTGTTAGACTCGGACAGTAAAGCAAAATTAAAGGCAAATGTTTAATCAAACATGTTTAAACACAAGCTAACAAATGAAGAACTTTAGGTTCAAAGAGCCAAATATTCTGCATTCCTAAGAAATCTCAACCAATTTCCCATTCTGGTATTTCCACATCGCACTTTGCTGCCACAAATTAAGTGCGTGTACATTTTTGAGTGTTGGATCTATCACTAAAAGATTTCAATTAGGAGACTGAAAGGAAACATTTTGTATCTCTATTAAAAAAAAATCTGTCCGTGAGAAGGGAGCTAGGTGTCAGTTTCCTACAGGGGGGACATTCTCGTGCAGGTACTGTAAGGCCAAGTCGGTCCACTTCATCTCTTGTTCTTTAACAGATTCCGTGGTGCCACCGTTGTCCTGCTCAGGTTCAGGAAGCTCATTCAGCGGTATTGCAACATCCTCGTAGGGCAGCTTATCTTCTCGCCAAGCATCATCAATCAAATCCAAGATCCTTCCATCCCTCTGTACTTCACTGTCCATTCTCCTGCAGCTTTGATCTTGTCAAATCGACCCACTGATGCACCCGCTGCCGCCGGAGCCCGCCCCGTCCTACTCTTTAACATCAAAGCAGCCCAGGGCTGCTAGGTAGATAAAGACAGCAAAATACAAAATGAGCCTTCCAGGTGTTGAAACACAAGCTCCCTAGAACAGTGGTCAGCAAACTGCGGCTCGCGAGCCACATGCGGCTCTTTGGCCCCTTGAATATGGCTCTTCCACAAAATACCACATGTGGGCGTGCACATCCAGTACGATTGAAACTTTGTGGCCCATGCGCAGAAGTCGGTTTTCCACTCTCAAAAGAAATTTCAATCGTTGTACTGTTGATATTTGGCTCTGTTGACTGATGAGTTTGCCGACCACTGCCCTAGAGGAATGCATTTTTGCTTACATTCCCAGGAGGAATTAAAACTTGCAGCATCACCTGGTTCCTTGAACAAGTGGCTGTCCCTAAGTTCCTGGACATGCTGAGAATGCCTTGCTGCCTTCCCTTTCTTCCCTCCAACCTGGGGCACAGACCAGGTGAGGGGTCAATGGCTTTGGCCAGAGGACTGGAACGCAGCACCCTGTAGGGAATGTCCCAGGCTGGCATAGTGACTCCCCACTTATCTATCCCCATCTTTAGGGGCCAGACAGACCCACTGATCCACATACATCCTTCCAGGGACTCAGAGGCTGAGAACTGGCCTATGACAGTTCTCTATTTTTTTTTTTAATGTTTTTATTGATTTCAGAGAGAGGGAAAGGGAGAGAGAAACATCAATGATTAAAGATAATCATTGATAGGCTGCACTCCCCCTACTGGGGATTGAGCCTGCAACCCGGGCATGTGCCCTGACCAGGAATCAACTGGGTTCATGGTGGACACTCAACCGTTCAACCACTGAGCCACACCAGCCATTCTGAATTCCTTTCGAAAGGGAGATAGACCCGCTTTATAGTAACTCGATTGCAGTGATGGGCTTCTTTCCTGTCCCGAAGCAGCTCCTCTCATTAAGAGGTGGAGTCTGTCTCCTTTCCCCGGAAATCCAGGCCTGGGAACTTTATCTGATAGAATGTGGTGGAAACGAGGCTGCACCACTTCTGAGTTGAGGTTTCAAAAGGCTTCACATGCTTCTCTTCTGCAACTCCCGTCTCCTTCCACATTCCCAACCTTACGCCAGCCTCCTGGAGGGCGAGACACAGCCTGGAACATGACTCCCTCAGCTCCGGCCTCCCAGCCTATCCCAGCCCCTGCTCTCAGAGGTGAGCCCTGGGGAAATAACTGTCCCTGGCCCAGATCAACAGAAGCACCCATTTGACCCAGGATCGTGAGAAATAATTGTTTTTCACGATAAGCAGTAACTGGTTGTTGTTTCAAGCCACCAGGTTTTGGACTGGTTAGGCTGCGCTAGGTAACTACTACAGTTACGCCATGTCTTAGGGCTGCTGTGATAAATACCACAAACTGGGTGGCTTACAAACCACAGACACTTATTTCTCACAGTTCTGGAGGCTGGCAGTCCAGGATCAAGGTACTGGCACATTTGGTTCCTGGCAGGCTGGCTTGTAGATGCTGTCATCTCACTTCATGTGACCAGGTGGGGAGGGTGCTCTCTGGTCTCTTCCTCTTGTCATGGGTGCCATTCCCAGTAAAAGGAGTTTTTGGGAGTGTAATAGGCAGGTTTAGAAAATTTTAGGAATTAAGGGGTCCATGGAAAAAGCACAGGGTCTCAGAGCTGCAAAGGGAACATTTCCATAGAATAAGGGAGCTGGGAGCTGCAGAAGGTAATTTCCATAGAATAAGAGAGCTTATTAATGTACCCTGCAGAGGGTACATTTCCATAGAATAAGGGAGCTGAGAGCTGCAGAGGGTGCACATTTACAGAATAAAGGGAAGGAAGCCCCTCATTCAGAGAGGGAAGAGGAAAGCCCAAAGGGAACAGGAGAATAAGGGAGGAGGGAACCTCAGGTACCTCACATGAGGTTTGAGCTCTGAGGTTACTACAGTGACCTAATCAGAGGGGATAGTGACCAATCAGAAGGGATATCAAGGCACAAAAAACTGCAGCCTTAATAAACCATGGAAAAAAGGGACTTTGTGGGACTCTTTCCCCCTCCCCACGTGGGAGTCTGTGCTTATTTCTCAATAAATTTCCACCTTTTACTATACCACCTTTTGTCCGTGGTTTCATTCTTCGACTCCACCAGACAAGAATCTGGGAACCATCGTGCCCAGAGGAACACCATGAGTTCCAGTTTAATTTTCCCGTTTCACCATCAGGAGGGCATCACCCTCACAAGCCCACCTACACCAAAGGTCCCACCTCCTAATGCCACCACACTGGGGTTAGGGCTTCAACGTAGAAACTGGGAGACGACGACACAAACACGCAGTCCATCACGTGCTTGGGTTTACCTGAAGACTTCCTGAAAGCTGTGGCCCCTCCATCTCCCCTCCCAGAACAATTGCTAAGCACATCTTCATGGGACCAGGGTGGGGTGGGGAGGCGGGGGGCGGAGGCTGCCAGGCTTCCTGAAAACCCTTCATGGCCACAACTTACAAATCTGATACTCACAAGGCTGGAGGTCACAGGTGAGGGGAGCTGGCTGCTAGGGCTGCGATGAGTGGAGGTCCAGGTGGGGCTGTACATTCTCAGCTCTGGCCAGCTGTTGCCCTGTGAGGGTATCAGCCTGGCCACTACCCCTCTCTCTGACTTTTAA
Organism: Corynorhinus townsendii; assembly: GCA_026230045.1. NCBI lineage: Eukaryota > Metazoa > Chordata > Mammalia > Chiroptera > Vespertilionidae > Corynorhinus > Corynorhinus townsendii. Next base: position 68,757,964 of record JAPDVU010000009.1, read on the forward strand.
ACACTGGTAATTAAATTCTATTAAAATACAATGTGCACTAAACCTTTTCCGTTCAAAGTGTGGTCAGGGGCAGCCTCGGCACCACCTGGGAGCTTGTTAGATGGAGACTCCTCAGCCCCGGGGCCAGAATCTGCATTTTAATAAGGCCTCTTGGTGACTCAGGTGCACATGAAATAAACAGATACATCAGGGAGCTGGAGGTGCTGGGGGCTGCCTGCTCAGCGCTCCTGACTTGGTAAAGCAGCCCTGCCTATTAAAACCCAGGAGCACTCTGAAGTCCATGATTCAGAATTCAGCCACTGACTAAGCGCTCCTTCAATTATATAAATTTATTCAAGAGGTATAAAAACCCTCTGGGTGGTAGGATGACAAAATCGAAAGCCTGTAAACATGATTTCATCCCCCGTCCCTTCTAAGGAGTTTCCTGTGATAGGAAACTGAATTCTAGTTGGCAAATGCGGTAGGAGGTCTATAGAAAAGGGCCCCGTGACATGGCCGTTGTCTCTTTAATCCACCCCAGTGCAAGGGAGCTGGCTGGCACCCCCCACTTGGTCTCGGTGAGTTCCATTCACTGGTGGCCGGCCCCAGGAGGATGGAAGCTCTTTGGCGGAGGCCCTGGGGGAAGGGCCTCATGGCAGCAGACACAGGCAGGCGGGGAAGGAGGCAGTCTCTCGGGAACACTGTATTGCACAGGTTGGTCCTGCCATGGCAGACATCCAGGTGAGAGGGCCGAGGGCCAGGTGAGGGGCTAAGGCATACCTTCTATCAGAAGCTTGGCTTGGCCCTGGGGCTGAGGCCACCGAGTCAGTGGCCTTGGACAATCCCCTGCAGAAGCCAGACAGCGTCGAAATGAGCCTCCATACAGGCCATGGTGGGCAGCTGGGGCTTTCAGTCCTTGAAGGGATTGCAGGTATCACCCGGCTGTTCCTTCTCAGCAGCCGAGAGCTCCCCATTCATCTCCTGCAGCGGGTGGTAGACATAGGACCCATCCAGGTGCCGGCTCCGCTCTGCCCTTGAACCGAGGAGCAAGGACACGTTCGCCACTATGCTGATCAGCAGAAGGAAAACCAGGGCCAGGGTGAGGGCCAGCCAGGCAGTCCTGGGGATAGGAGAGAAATCCTGAGTGGGGCCTGTGGGGCCGACTCAGAGCTGTGGGAGTATTGGAGGGATGCTCCTCCCTCCTACTTCGCTTTTCGACCCACAACAGGGGCATAGGGTCGGGCCTCCAGGGACCACACAGGGACTGTCAAGGAGCAAATGGGCCTGTGGGGCTGAGGCCCATCTAGACACACGTTTAGGGAGCAGTGTGGATAGATGCTATGCAGGATGCAGCTGGGGCTGCCACAAACTGATTTCTCAAAAGAAACCATTAACAAAAGGGATTTTACATGAATGTTACTGATTTTCAGATGTTAATAAGTCTTTTAAAAATGTTAAACTCTAAAGACCAACTCAAATGACCTGATCCAGCCTGGGAGGCATCAGTCTACATCCTGATGTGCACTAAACCTTTTCCGTTCAAAGTGTGGTCAGGGGCAGCCTCGACCATGGGATGCCTGCTGACCACAGAGGCTGGACTCTGCTCTAGGTCCACAGAGCAGACGGAGCAGGGAGAACCCCTTCCTCCAGGGCAGGGAGGGTGGGCACAGGGCAGAGTATTTCAACAATCTGTTTTTCTTTCTATGAATCTTCAGCTGCAGCTCTCAAGGAGAAAGCGAACACTGGTAGATTGCTGGGTGCAGAACCTGCAGCCATGCCCATCAGCCCCCAGGGCTCCCCAATGGGTTCTAGGTGTGGGCAGGGAAGGGCCCTCAGTCTCACCCCTCAGGAGCCTGAGCTTCAGGCCAGGGGCTGGAGCTCCTGTCCCTGCTCTGGTGCATTTTGAAAGCACATTTTTCGTTTTCTCCAGGCCTCACCACACCCAGACACACTGGGTCAGGATCCCGGAAGGAACGTAGCACCCGCATTACTGATGAGCTCCCAGGGCTGCCTCTGGAACGAGGCTGGGGAGCTCTTCCTCGGTACTCACACCTGGTTTCCACACCCAGAGTGGGCTGAGTGGGTCACCCAGGCTGGGGCCATGGGAGATGAGAACCACGGGAATGGCATCACCTGGAATGCAGATGCTGGGACTCCTCAGAAACTCTAGGGGTGGATACACCCTCTTCCCTGAGGTCAGGCTTGAAAGCAAAGCCTCAACACAGGCCTGAGCACACACCAAGGACAGTAAGACAGTTGCCAGTCTGGGAGTCGCAGGGACACTGGTGCTCACACTCACAAGGAATAATTCAAGTTCCGTGGGGCCTGGTGCTTCTGGACCAGGAGCTGAGAACAAGTCGTGTCACGACCAAGGACAGTAAGCCCATGCCTGGCCCCCTCCATTCCCACTGGGGTGCTGACCAGGGTCCCTCTCACAAGATCCCTTTGAGCATCCACTGTGACTCTCCCTGTGCCCCCGTTGGAGGACTATCACTTGAGTGCCCAGCTGCCACCTGCTGGCCTTGCCCAGTCCCTCGGAGGTAGAGAGAGAGGTCTCCTTCAACCCCTGCCCTAGGTCCCAGCAAAGCACCTACCCAGTGAGGAGGGAGATTTCTCTTGTCTGCAGGCTGACGTGGGATGGTTGGAGACACTGCTTCACTGTAAGACACCAGGGTGAGGCTGAGGGTCTGGGCCCGCCCTTTCTTGCCCCTGGGGTAGGAGGGATCAGGAGGGACCGTACCTTGGGAGAGAATGCTGCTCAGGTTGGGAGCCTGGGTGAGGTTGCAGTTGCCAGTCTGGGGGTCGCAGGGACACTGGTGCTCACACTCACAAGGTCTCTGGCAGCCTGGCCCGTGCCAGCCGAGGCGACACTCTGCAGTGAGGTGGCAGGAAGATGGAATTGAAGGTGCCAGTGGCAGGGCCTCTCTCTGAACCGACAGGATAGACCCAAGGTGTGCACAGAGCCCAGCTAAAGGAGACGTGTAGCCGCTACATGCACATTCCCAGGGTGGTGCTCCCTCCTAGCTGACTCAGGGGCCCATCTAGCTTACCCTGAACACAGCTGTCTCCAGTGAAGCCAGGGGGACAGATGCAGGTCCCCCAAACTGGGTCACAGGCAGCTCCATTCTGGCACTGACACTTCTTGGCACAGTCCTCCCCGAAGGAGCCACTGCTGCAAGCTGGGATGGGGAAAGGGAGGTCTTTGCAAAAGCTGGCCCTGTCCCTCCCAGATGGGCCAACAGGTGGCAAATGGACCTCAGTCACCCCAAGTGGCCTTCAGGCTCACATATTCTCCCTGAAACTGTGCCCTCATGGAGCTCTGAGTCTAGGAGGGCAGGTGGCCAGCAAGCTAGAGAGCAAACGTCAAAGTACAAGTGAGGACAAGCACCACAGGGCTGTGACCTCTTGGCAGCAGCAAACCACTGAAGGGGTGGTGGTGGGAGGTCCCTGGGGACAAGACGTTAGGCTGAGACTTAGAGAGGAGCAGAGGGCACAGTGAGCAGGGAGGGGCTGGCGCAGCCAGGGCCTGGCAGGTCACACTGAGCAGTTCGGGTTTTTCACTAAGTGTGAGAGAAAACCACCGAAGGGTTTAAGCTGTAGATAGTTGTAGTGGGTTGAATTGTGTCCTCCTAAAAGATACATCCTAATTACTAGAACTTGTAAACGGAGCTTATTTGGAAATAGGGTCTCTACAGATACACTTAAGTTAAGGATCTTGAGATCATTTTAGATTTAGAGTGGTCCCTAAATCCAGTGACCAGGGGTCCTTGGTAAGATAACAGAGAGGGAGATTGAACACACAAGGAGGCCATGTGAAGATGGAGGCAGAGATTGGAGAGATGAGGCCACATGCCAACGAATGCTGGAAGCCACCAGGAGCTGGAAGAGGTAGGATCCTCCACTAGACCTTTCAGAGGGAGCATGCCTCTGAGGACACCTTGATTTTGGAGTTCTGGCCTCTGGAAGTGTGAGAATGTATTTCTATTGTTTTAAGCTGCCCAGTTCGTAAAATTTGTTGCAGCAGCCCCAGGACAACAACGCAGTGATTTACGTGAGTAAGAGGGGTCACAGGCAGCAGACCGAGGTTGCAGTTGCCAGTCTGGGGGTCGCAGGGTGAGCTGACTGCAGACCGAGAGGTGAGGATGAAGGCAGTTGCCGCTCTCACCCTCTCCCCATGTGCCTGGGGGCTGGGGTGGGGCTGGCCTGTGGCTTTTACCTTCACTGCAGTTGGACCCTGTCCATCCAGCTTCACAGCGGCAGCCAGCTGCCAAGACAAGATCGAGAAGGTCAGGTGAGGGCCCAGGCAGAGCTGGGAGCCCAGGTGAGAGCTGCCTCCCCAGAGCCTCCACTCACTCTCTGTGCAGAGCCCACGCTGGCTGCAGTTGGAGGGGCCACAGTCCAGCTCATCACAGGTGGCGCCCCGCCAGAAGTGCCCTGTGCACTGGCAGTGCCCCTCCACACAGGTCCCGTGGCCATTGCAGTCAGGCGGCTGGCAGCGGGGCTTGTGCACGCACACCACAGTGGACACACTTCGGGGACAGCGCCACATGTTATCCTGGCTGCAAGGGGACACAGTGTTTGAAGAGGCTGGGGTACTGACCATCCCCAGCCAACCCCCCGCAACCCCCTACTGCAGCCTACGAGTGCTGCCTTCCTCCATTGTCCCATCTTGAGACTTTTATAGGTTCCCAACCCCCAGTCCCTCTTACCCCAGGGTCTTTGCACATGCTGTTCTCTTACCCAGAAGGCTCTTCTCCCCACCTCTTGTCCCCCCCTACCCCGCCCCCCCCCACTCTACCCACCTCCTCTTTCTTTAGATCTCAGCTCATGCTTCATTATCCTCAAAGAGGTTTTTCCTGACCAATCAACCCCCTTTCACCAGCTTAGGTAGTATTGGTACACTATGTGTACTTCCTGTATGCAGTGAGAGGCAGGGATCTCAGCTCCTCCTGCTCACTGCTGAATCCCCAGGGCCTGGCACATAGCTGGTACTCAGTATTTGTTGAATGAGACAGGGACAGGCCTGGATTTAGACCTTAAGAAGGGGGACTCTGGTGTGTTTACCAGTGATCTGATGGGTAACTGGCCAAGCTCCCATTGAGCACGAAGGTAGCAGAGCCCCCTCCATCCAGGTTGATGGCGTTGACCACATCCTGTTTCAGCAGGAACTCCGCCATCTCCCACAGGTTAATGCTGCAACACAAGAGCAGCACTGCTGATAGTGCTCACCACCATTTCAGTTCAATTCTTCTTACTTCCTGTAGTGGATGGTTTCATGTCCATGTGGCAGGCAAATTTCTAAATGGCCCCCCAAAGATGCCCATCCTAATTCCAGAAGCTACGAATATAAGGAGATCACTCCCAAGATTGTTACACTACATGGCATAGCTGTCAACAAATGGGAACCCTGTCCTGGATTATCTGGGTGGGCCTAATGGAATCACAAGAGCCCTTAAAAGCAGACCTCTGGCTGGAGGCTCGGTTGGTTGGAGCATTGTCCCATATGCCAAAAGGTTGTGAGTTTGATTCCCAGTCAGGGCACATGCCTAGGTTGCAGGTTTGCTCCCTGGTTTGGGTGTGTGCAAGAGGCAACAGATCAATGTTTCTCTCTCACATTCATGTTTCTCTTTCTCTTTCTCTCCCCCTTCCTCTCTCTCTAAAAATCAATTGGTGAGGATTAAAAAAAAAAAAAGCAGTGGTGGGAGATTGGAAACACGAGGGGATAAGAGGGATTTGACACATCTCTGCTGGCTTGAAGATGAGGAGGGTACACACAAGGCGAAATGTGGGCAGCTGTAGGAGCTGACAGCCGACAAGGACACATAGACCTCAGTCCTACAACTGCAAGGAACTGCCTTCTGCCAACAACTTAAATCAGCTAGGAAGAGGGTTTTTTCTCAGAAGCTTCAGATAAGTGCCCTGCCTGGCCAACAGCTTGACTCTTGTCTGTGGGATGACCTGAACACAGAGCCCAGTGAGCCCTCTGGACTCCTGACCTACAGAACTATGATGTAACAAATAGGTGCTCATTTTTTACACAGCAATAGCACAATAACACACTCTCTTTACAGAGCACGAAACTGTGGTCCAGAGGGGTTGAGTGACTTGTCTGTGGCCACAGAGCTGGCAGACAGCTGAGCTTGGACTGAAATCGGGGTCTTCTCCCTGCTAACTTTGTGATCATTTCCTTTCACCCCAAATTAGACTCAGGAGGGAGGAGATATAAACTGTGGAGACTGAGAGGAAGTGTGTGGAGGATGATGAGTTCTTGGAAGTGGTACAGACCACAGGAAGGCAGGGGACAGATGGGTGTGAACATCCCCAGGTAACACCTGGTCAGAGGGCAGCCATTGGTGGGTGCAAGTTCCTCAAAGCGGACTCAGCCCTGAGGCTCTGGTTCCTGGCACTCACCCCCGCTGCTCCGTCTGCCCGTCTGCATGGAAGAGCACCAGCTGCCCCTTCCGGTCATGGCCCACAGCCGTCCTGGCCGATATCACATTCACAAATTTGCTGAAGGAACCTGAAAGAGAAGCAGCTGGGCTGATCACTGGCCCTTCGGGAGGCCTCTGGGCTCTGTCTGCCACTTCCTGCTAGTCCATGCCATCCAGTGTTTCCCTGCCTCCTCCTGCCCCATTTCAGTCAGTCTCACAAAGGAGCCAAAGGACTTCTAAGTGTACATCAAGTCATGTCAGCTTCCAGCTGAAAAGCTCTTATGGCTTCCATTGTTCTTAGAGCAATATCCAAACACCTTTCCAAGGCCCAGCATGACCATCCTGGCCTGCTCTCCTGTCATATCTCCTGGGGCTTCCCTCTCATCACCCTGCAGCCACTTTTTGTTCCCTCTGCTGGACTGCGCTTCTGCTCAGCTCTTCCCACAGTTTGATCTATGCCACCTCGGTGAGGCCATCTGTGACTGCTCAGTCTAAAATAGCTCATTTCCACATTAGGGCCATGGGGTCCCTTTCCTGCCCCAGCATTCCACACTCCAGTGGTTTTCAAACTTGAGTGTCCATCAAAATCACCCAGGGAGCTTGTTAAAACACAAGCTTAGGCCTCACCCCCAGGGATTCTGATCCTGTAGGTTTGAAGGAGGCCTGAAGTTATGCATTAAAACAAATTCCTGGGCCCGGCCAGTGTGGCTCTGTGGTTGAGCATTGACCTATATGAACCAGGAGGTCACAGTTCCATTCACCAGCCATGCACATGCTCGGGTTGAAGGCTCAATCCCCATTAGGGGGCGTGCAGGAGGCAGCTGATCAATGATTCTCATCATGATGTTTCTATCTCTCTATCCTTCTCCTTTCCTCTCTGAAATCAATAAAGATATATTTAAAAAATAAAATAAACAAGCTTCTGGGTGACACAGATGCTGCTGGTCCATGAACATTTTAGCAGCACTTCTCCATTTTTGCACTTCTCCCTTTCCTCCACTTATTCCCATTCTCCCAACTTTATTTTTCTCTTAGCATTTACCACTTCTTTTTAGCTAATGATATATCTATTTTCTCTCTCATATATTGAGCAGGCACCTTATCTGTCTTAATCCCTGACCCCCAGTACCTAGAATAGTACTGATGGAAAGACTTCCCCCACGACCCCTCTGGTACTGGTTCTCAGGAGCACTGTTGCCACCCCCACCCCACCTGTCTCCTGTGTCTCATCGCACTCAGTCGCCTGGCTCTCATTGATGTAGATGCTTCCATTTCGAATCAGCCACACGACCCCACTCAGCAGCTGCACAAATGGATTCTCAGTGTCCAGCACCTCCTCTTCAGACAGGTACCTGGACACAGGGAAGGTGTGAGGTTCACTTACCAGTAGGGGCAGCTGTGGGTAGTGGGGCTCCTTTCCCACTCCCCTCCCCAACATCCTGGCTGCTTGATTTCTCCTCTTGCCTCAGGAACCTGCCTGGTCCTAATCCCAAAAGCAGCCTTATAAACAGTCTACACAGCCCAGGCTACACGCCAATGAATAGAAACAACCTTCTATTTCCCAGGCCGTCGTCCTGGCCAAGCTAACACCCGATGCCTGTACAGCTCTTAACCGACCTTGCTTCCACTATGGCCATCTAGTCTAGTCTCAAAGTCATTCCTGCCATCCTCTGATGCTCTGCTCCTTCCTTCTGTCCTGCATACACACCAAACCCCTATGCCCCTCTGAGCCTTAGCGTTTGCTGTTCCTTCTGACTGCAATGCTCTTCCTCCAGGTCTGATCCTGGCTGAGTTGTGATTAATCTTCAGGCCTCCACTCAAAGGTCACCTTCTCAAACAAGCCTTCCTTGATCTCCCTCCCTAAAATCAACACTCTATTTACAATCGGTTCACCATGTTCATTGCTTCACTGCACATACACAATCTGAATTCATTTTAATGATCTTCCTGGCTTTTATTTTCCTAGTAATGGGAGAGGTCCGTGAAGGCAAAGACTGTGTGTACTCTTCACTGCTCCATATATCCCCAGTACACAGCACATTGCCTATGCAAACAAGCGCTCAATGATAGTGGTTGACAACTAAACCCTGCAAGGAGAGTATTCCTCACTCATTCTGCAGACGAGGAAACCGAGGCTCAACTTGATTAGGTGAGCTGAACTTGGCAGTACGGACAAACCCAATCTCAGGCCCTCTACCCACGACAGTCACAGGGTTTCCTGCCTCCTCACCCGGTGACCAGGGTCCCGTCGCGGCGGATCCCGAACTGCGCGTTCTGCAGGCCCCCAGCGCTGCTCACCCGCCGCCCGTCGCTCACCACGTTCCCCAGGCACTCGCCGGTGTCCATGCGGAAGAAGCCGCCGTTCTGGGCGACGCTGCAGCCGGCCAGCCGCGCCGTCTCTTCCACGGTGGCGCGGCGCCTCGACGCGCAGCCGCCGGGCCCACCCGGCTCAAGCACCGAGAAGGTGCGCAGGGGCTCGGCGGCTCGCGTCAGGTGGCCAGGCACCGCGCGGCCCGCGAAATGCGAAACGAATGTGCGCACCACGGGGCGGCGGGAGCCGGGGGTCGCTGGGGAGGGCGGCCAGCTCTCGTGCTCGCGGCTGCCGACACGCACCCTCGCGCAGTCCCGGGCGGAGCGCGTGCGCACGCGGGTGTAGGGCAGCAGCAAGTCGTCGTTCAGAGAGGCCCTGCGGGGTAGGGTGGTAGTGAGCTTGGAGGGTTGTGGCCCGGACGGGGGTACCCCCGAACCTGGCTCACCGCGTCTCTCCCACGATCTCCGTGAGCTGTACTCACCCCCAACCGAAGCCGCCGGACGCGTCCCAGAGGAAGTTGAGCAGCATAAGGAAGAGAAGCCAGCGACCCATGGAGGCCGCCATGTTGGACGCGGGCCTCCGGTCACGTGGGCTCAACCCACGTTACTCTCGACCTCTGGAGGCTGCTGTCAGCTATGACAGAATTGGTACCTTCCTTCATAGGGGTGTGGCGGCATCTCGTCCGGTAATTTACTGTGCTTCGTAGGGGACGTGGCATTGGGGTGGAGGCGGAACTTTTAATGTTGATGCAATTTCAACCCTACAGAAATTGCAAAGTCAATAGAAAGAACTTGTCCAATTGTTAATGTTTGACTCTTTTGCTTCAGTATTTGTACTTTATTCATATGCTTTTTTTCCTGGACCATTTACAGCCAAGTTGCAGACATCATGGTCCTTCCCCTCAATAAATCACTATGTATCTTCTGCCAACAAGGATATATTTTAAAACTTTATTTATTTACTTTCCATCACCATGTATCCCCTCTAAGTCTTCTTTCTTACATAACCACAGGCCAATAAAATCAGGACATTTCATATTGGTAGAATTCTATGAAATAATCCACAGTTCATATTTGAATTTTGCCAACTGTCCTTATAATGTCCCATTTAAAAAGACACAAAAGGCCCAAAATAAAGTCACTTGTGCTAAGTCCCACATCACCAAATTGCAATTTCAGCCCTTCTCAGGAAGGTAATCTTAAACTGTCAGTCTGGATTTTCCTGGTCAGCACTACAGAGGCAATATGTGTAGACAAAAAGTGATTCTGATCACAAATTCTTAACTGGGCAGGTCATGGTGGATAGTCATGCCCCAGGCATATAACGCCCCTAGTAAAAGGCTTATCTTTGCCTTAAGCAAGCCATGCCCACTGTTTCTGTGCATGGTTAACACACGTTTGAAATTCCTTCTTTCAGCCCCCTCCTTCAAGAGAGCACAAATCTTAAGTATCCTATAATTTGATTGATCTGTGCCTTGCTTTCTCCCACCTTCATTTAATCTTTCTTGTGATCCCTCCTTAATCTCAAAAGCATAAAAGAAACTGCAAACTGTTGTTCTCTGAAGCATTTTCCTCAGTCTGTTGAGATCTTGCTTACAGGCATATTCTCTATTTGGCTCAAATACATTATTATAAATATTCTCTACAGGTTTGGACATTCTTATATTGACATCTGCCTGATAGACCCCTTTTGTCTCTTGAAGAAGGTGATCTTGCCTGAAATAAGCCACACTTTTCCCTCTTCTGTCCATAAAAGCCTTTCATTTTGTACATCTCCTTGGATCTTCTTTCTAATTGCTAGATGGGGTGCTGCCTGATTTCAGAATCATTTAATAAAACCATTTAGATCCTCAAATTTACGTAGCTTAATTTTGTAACAGTCCATTGTAGCTATGTTTCCCACATTCAGGATCCAATCTAGGAGTTGCATTTAATTGTCATGTCTCTTTGGTCTCCTGAAATCTGAAACAGTTCCTCAGCCTTTCTTTGTCTTTAATGATGTTTTTGTAAAAATAAAAAAAATTATACTGATTTTTAGAGAGAGAGGGATAGAGAGAAACAATGATGAGAGTGAATCATCGATAGGCTGCCTCCTGCATGCCCCCTATTGGGGATGGAGCCTGCAACCCAAGCATGTGCCCTGACCGGGAATTGTACTGGGGACCTCTTGGTTCATGGGTCGATGTTCAACCACTGAGCAACACTGGCAGGACTATGAAATTTTTAAAAAATATATATTTTATTGTTTTTTTTACAGAGAGGAAGGGAGAGGGACAGAGAGCCAGAAACATCGATGAGAGAGAAACATTGATCAGCTGCCTCCTGCAAAACCCCCACTGGGGATGTGCCCGCAACCAAGGTACATGCCCCCGACTGGAACTGAACCTGGGACCCTTCAGTCCTCAGGCCAACGCTCTATCTACTGAGCTAAACCGGTTAGGGCAGGACTATGAAATTTTTTGATTGATTTGAGAGAGAGAGAGACTGAAAGAAACATCAATTTATTGTGTTCCACTTACTTATGCATTCATTGGTTGCTTCTTGCGTGTGCCCTGACTACGGATTGAACCCTCAACTTTGGCATATTGGGATGATGCTCTAACCAACTGAGCTTGACATTTTGGAAGAGGACAGGCAGGTCAGCTGCATAATTTGCAGGGACCCTTGTTAAAATATTAAGACTTTCAACATGTCGAGAGCAGAGCATGAAAGCTAGCGTGGGACTCCTCTGTGCACAGGCCCTGTGCACCGACACAAGTTGGAAGCCCACGAAACTGGCCTGTTATTTTGTAGCATGTACTTCAGGATTCTTTAGAGAGGATACCTCTTTTCAGGCCTCTGGCCCAGGGCAGTGTCCAGGTTAGGTGGCACCTGTTGGTGCCAGTGCACCTAGGAGCCAGCAGAAGTCTGGTTGGCCTTTGGTGCCATCGGTACTCAGGGCCAGGTCCGGCCCTTTCTGTCCACGGTCAGTACAGTTAGTGCTTGAACTCAGGACACGGTTTGAGCCATTACTCCTGAGAGCCACTCAGGGTCAGTGTACTGGGTTAGTGTCCCCTCCAAATTCACACCCCTCCCCAAACCATAGAATGTGACCTTCTTTGGAAGCAGGATCCTTGCAGATGTATAAGTTAAGATAAGGTGATACTGGAGTAGGGTGGGTCCTAAGAACAGACTGACCTGTGTCCTTATAAGAAAAGACACACACCTAGCGATACACAGGGAAGACGGCCATGTGAAAACTGGAGTGAGGCAGCTACAAGCCAAGGAACGCCAAGGCTTACTGGCAACCACGGGAAACTAGGAGAGAGGGACGGGATGGGTTCTCCCAAAAGGCTTCGGATGCCTGCTGACACCTGAATTTCTGAACTAACAGTCAGTGACCTCAAATGGGCCCCAAGGGCGTCTCTGAGGCCCGGGGCGGAACCAAAGTTAGTTCACCTCAGTTAACCACATTCAAAGCGACTGCTCCTCTTGGGGATTAAATTACCCCCCTGACGCACATATATTGATGTGGAAGGATTAGGTCTTTCTGTTCTTTATGTCCAGGCTGCCAAAACCATCAGCAGACAAGCCAAGGCCTGCGCCAGCTTCCGTGCTTCTGAAGTCCTCTTTTCCCTATGTCAACTAGGAGTTGGCAAGTGGCAGGCAGTCTCCGGTGAGTTCTGATCTTTTGTCTTCTCCCTGCTTTGATGTTTGTTATTCCTTTGCCAAGTTCTAAGCACATAAGTGCCACAGAAATTCTCCATTTGAACTGAGCAGCCTGTTATAATGATTCAGCAAGGAGGCCATTAGACTGATGGGGTTCTAAATGCTGTGGCTGTCCACAAAGTAAGCAAACCAAAACTTAAACCTGCAAATGCCTCAAGGTTACGAAATGGAAGTGCTATCGTAAACAGCCAATCAGAAACAGTTAGCTAAGCTTTAAGCTATAGCCAATCAATTTCCTTTTGTTGCTTCCCCACTTTCTCCATAGGAGTTTTCCAGATTGGTACTGGCTGATTTGAATCGATTTTCACTTAAGTAAACTCTTACATTTTTAAATATGCCTCTGTTTATCTTTTAACAAGCCCAAATCCACAGTTCTAATTGACTCCTGGCGCTCTCCTTTGCCCACACCTGTTCTTCATTTGGAATACCTTGGTCCCTTCTTAGCATCCTCATCCAAGTTCCACCATCATTTGAATCATCTGAGAATTCAACAGATTGAGCTCCCCTATGTGTCAGATGCTGATGAAACAGACAGACTGGCCCTGCCCTCCTAAATCATAGATTTTAAAAAAATGTTTTTATTCATTTCAGAGAGGGAGAGAGAGAGAGAGATAGAAACATCAATAATGAGAGAGAATTATTGATCGGCTGCTTCCTGCATGCCCCCTCTTGGGGATAGAGCCCACAACCCAGGCATGTCCTCTGACCAGGAATCAAACCGTGACCTCCTGGTTCATAGGTCACGCTCAAACACTAAGCCATGCCTGGCCAGGCAGGATCTTAGATTTTAATGGTGAAATAGACACTTAACAATGAAGGAGAGAGAACAGTGTCACTGGCAGGGAAGGCCTCTGTGAGCCCATTTAGATGGAGACATAAAGGACAGGAAAGAAGGGATAGTTGTGGGGAAATGAGGGCCAGAGCTTTGCAGACAGAGGGCACTGCAGAGCCTGGAGGTGGGGCAGAGCTTGGCAGGAGGAGGAGGATCAGGCAGCAAGGAGGGCAGAGCAAGAGGAGGGTTGAGGTGGGAGGGCCAGGCCAATGCCAGATCTTGCAGGGCTCGAGGCAAATAAGTTTGGATTTGAGCCCAAACAAAATAGAAAGCCACTGGAAGTTTAAAAAAACAACACACAATTTAATTGAGGTATAATTTACATACCATAAGATAAGAAAGGTACAGAGATCTCTCAGCATCACCTTAACGCACTTTTAGGACATTTTAACCACCCCTCCCCCTCAAAGTTTTGTCGAGTGGTTTTATTTGTATTAAATGTTTGGAAAAGGCAAATTTGCAGGCAGAAAGCAGATTAGTGGTTGCCTGGAGCTGGGGCTGGGACGGGGAGTGATTGCAAACTGCAGGGAGGGTGTTAATCCTGAGGCTGACAGGATGGCATTGAGGGTTGTGGACTCCTCCCTGACTCCTCAGCCCACGAGCTCCAGCCTCTGAGTTCCTACCCCAGTTCAGGGCTGGGCACACCTTTCCTGAAGAGGCCTCCTCTGTTGCTGTGAAGCTTTTACATGCAGGTAGCAGGCTTTCTGACTGAGCGTAGAATATAGCAAGTATCTGTGTTTATTCCACTTACCTAGAACATGAACAGCATTTATGCGTTGGTATGCGATTATGAATTGAGGGACAGAATAAAATGTTTAAGCCGTGCACCCAATCTTTCCCTACTATAAGCTCCACCTGCCTGATTGAAACTCTTTTCTAATGTCTCTCTCCCACCTTGACTGTCACATCTATGAGGGCAGAGAGCACTGCTTTCCCCCCAGCACTTAGCACGTGCCTGGCACACAGTAGGCCCTTCACGATATTTCTTGAATAAATGGATGGGAACAGGGTCATTGTGTTCTCAGCTGCATTTCCCATGCCCAGAGCACAGCTTGGCACACAGCAGGCTCTCCGTCACTATTTATTGAACAAATGGATAGGGATGACATCATTTGCTAGGTCTAATTGGTGACTGATGAAAACCCAGAGGTGGTGTGGATGGATGTTGGTTTTATAAGAAAACTCATCTGACAGCAACTTGAGCTCATCTAAACCTCAGGCACTGTGCAGGGGCCTTAACCTGCACCATTTTATTGGATGCCTCATGGATCCTGGTAGGTGGGTATTATTAAGTTGTCCTTTATACAGAAAAGGAAGTGGAGCCACAGAGGGCAGGCTCGGGCCCATGGTCACACAGCTGTAAGATGAAGCAGCTGGTTCTGAAGCATGAGCTCGTAGCCCTCTGCTCTCCTGCTTAGAAGCAGCTTCCTTCTTGGTGGGGATGCATGTTTGTTTTGGAGTCTGGAATACCAAGGTTGCTTTTCATAAAACCTTTTTAAGAATTATAAATTAAGATCATTTTCTTATGTTTGTGTAGTATTTTGTATCCATTCTAGAAAGTGTTACGAGGGCATTTACAATGTCCTAGAACCAGCTTCGAGGTTTTGAGAGGCAGGAGGTTCTGTTGTATATGCTCCATGTCTTGTGGGGAGGTGACATTAGGAGCCCCGGCATTCTGCATGGAGTTGGGGGGCTGCCAGATGGACAGATCAGACTCAGTAATACTCACAGCCCAAGGTCTCTCCCACTGGCTAAGACCTGAACATAATCCAAAGAGTCTGTTAATTCCACAAACATGTATTGAACACTTCTGTGTTCCAGGCAGTTCAGTAGGAGCTGGGCTCCTGAAAAGGAGCACAATATCGTCCATGCCCTAGTTTACAATTTGATGATAGAATCTGTTAACATAAAAAACCCATTGAAACCTGTAAAGAATTTTTGTGAGTTTATTTGAGCCAAACTGTTGACATATGCCGGGAAACAGAACCTCAACAAATTGAGATAATGCTCCAGAGAATGGCAGGTTACATCTGTATTTATACATTGCTATAAAAGGAAGGGATGTAGGTGGGTTACATGAAATCCATTGGTGATAGACTAGAGAGGTGGCAGAAAGCAAAGCAGGGAAACCCCTGGGATTGGATAAAAAATAAAATGATAGACACATCATGGTGGGTGCAGGATCCATTAACATGATAATGAAGGACTTGTGGTATCTGTCCTGGTTCCAGCACATTAGGTTGTGCCCCAAGGGTCCAGAAATAGGGAAGTTACAAGTTACCCAGACACTTCAAGGGTATGTTATTATAGATGCAAAAAGACAGATAGGCTCAGTTAAGGTAATGGTTGATCTTGTCAGTGAAGATACTGACCTAGGACCTAACTACCCACCATAACTGCTTTTAGTTAAGGTTTAATTTCAGACCACCCTTTGTGGTTACTGTCGGTCTCTGAGTTTGCAGACCACCATGAAGGCCTTCCCTGAGCTTGTCAGGTTAGCATATGGCCCCTTTCTTCCACAAATTTGCATGTACATAAATAAATGCCAGAATAAAATGTCAAAAGAGCTGGATATAAAAGAAGTAGATAGGGAGTTAGGAGGGAGGATGGGAGATTTCATAGGACAAGTGACCTTCCAGTTGAATTTTAAAGGTAAACTAAAATCGTAACTGAGTTAGGGGGCTGGGAGCAGAACGGGTAATCCAGATGGAAGAAAGGGAATAAGTTAAGTCCTAGGAAATGCAGAGGGTGCCGATGAAACATTGCCTGATTCAGTCCCTTGACCAGCAGTGTATGAGGGGACATAGAGGCACGATCACCAAGAGAGAAAACGGGAAAGAGTGGATGCTTGAGCTCATCTGGGCTCTCGCTCATTGTGATTTTCCTTCCTTTTGTTCTTCTCTCAGATCTGGTTCCCACAAACTGATTCACACTGAGGTGAGTAGACAGAAGAAGTCTTAACTCACGAGTTTTCCCATTTTGTCTGAGGAGTTGCTTCTCTTGAGAGTGACTTGTAGGCTCTGGTTTCTCCTAAAGGCATCCTCTGCCCCCCCGCCCCCTGCCCCCAGGTTGGTAACTTAAGCCATCTAAAAAGAGTGGGTGTCAGGCCGGGGACTAATACATCCACTTCAGGAAGGATGGGGAGGGGAGGCACGCCTCTCCCCAATCTGGCTGTGTGCCTGTCTTGGAGAACTTGTTTGCGAGGCAATGTGGGAGGACCTGACACACAACTTCCCAGCAATTTCAGGAAAGCTTCCAGTGACCGCGGCAATTAGGTGTCAACAGAGGAGACTAATTCCTAAAGGAAAGATTTAGAAGAACTCCACCCCCTCTCCGGGTATTTTAATTCAGATCCTCAAATATGACTAAATTGTCACATAAGGATGATCAGCAGTGATCAACACTTTGTCTATTTTTTATATTTTAGTGAGAGGGCGGGGAGAGAAAGAGAGAGAGAAAGATCGATGTGAGAGAGAAACATCGATTGAGCCTGCAACCCAGGCATGTGCCCTGACTGGGAATTGAACCGGTGACGTTCCGGTGCCTGGGAGGACACTCATCCAGCTGAGCCACACCAGCCAGGGCTATGATTTCCCACTGTGGAGCAAAGCAAGACGATGGACTCAGAGCCTTCCAGCCCAAGGACCAGGTTTTTAGCTGGTTTTTCTACCCATCTGATGCCAGCCTGAAATCGGCACCACAGACAGGGCCTGGCCCCATAATAAGGCTCTGGAAGGTCTTTCCTCAAACACTTGATTATTGTCAGAGCCCCAGCTGACGTGTGGCTCTGCTCACAGGGAGGCAGAGCGTGGGGGGCAGAGCCACAAACTGGGATAAGAGAAATGTTGACCAGTCAGCTGCTCCTTCCCACGGCTTAGGGACAAGTCCCCACATCACCTGACATCTCCACTGTTGTGGTAGCAGGTAATACTTACCTGGCACTTATCGCATCACAGGTACCACTCTCAGCCCTCTGCAAACCTAACTCTCACAGCAGTGAGGCCAAAACTGAGGTAGGTGCACTAATTATCCCAACTGATGAGGACACGGAGCCACAGAGACACTAAATGACCCTGCCCAGGGACACTGAGCTAATGAGTGGGACCTGGGCCTTGCACTCAGGCAGCCAGGGCACAGAACACGGGGTTGCCATCATGTCACACAGCCTTTGGTAAAATCATGTGACTGTGACAGGATGTGACCTGATGTCGCAGAGGTCTTTGCACAGGATGTAGAGATTTTATGTGCTGCCTTTCGTGCTCCTATCTCGAGTTCTAGGCCATGACTTAACTTATTTCTCAAGACCCTTATTTCTCTGAGGGGGAAGACGCAACCATTGACATCTGACCAAATTGCTTTAAGACTCAAGTTTACGGGTCTCTAGCATTTGTGTTGAGTGGGCTGAAGATTCAGAACATGGTCCTAGATGTTGTCCAAGAGGCTGAGAAACAAGGCTCAACTCCCCACTCAACTGCACTCTGAGTTTATTCACCTGCTGCCACACCTGGATCCATCCCGACCCCTCCCTTGGTCCTGCGCCCTGAGAGGACAAAGCTGCGGTGCTTTGCTCTCAGCTGCCTCCTCAGGGTGTGGCCCAGGACTTCAGGAAGGAAGGACTAAAGGCGTGGGCTTCATCTGGGGGCAGCAGGAATGGAGCCACCCGTGTCAATGGCCGTTGGTGGTGCCAGTGTGGCTTGCCGCGGCTCTCCGTTTGCTGGGGGGTATTGTGCCAGGGCGTAGAGAAAGCCACCCAGGGCTGCCACGGCCGTGGCTGTGTTGTGGGAGGAGCAGCCATCTGGGGAGAGAGACAGAGTCCCCCCTATGAGTGCTGGGTGGGGCCACAGTTCCATCCAGAGTGCTTTGCAGATATTCCCCCAGCCAGCCTGGGGCCCGCAGCTGGGTTGGGCACCCATCCACCTGCTGCTGTGAGCGTGTTGGCTGCTAATGGCTTCCTCCTCCAGAGAAATGTCTTCAGCCATCTGGGAGGTTATACGTCCCAATGACTTAGTCATATAGGGACCCAAAAGCCAGGCCCCTGTCTTGGGATGTGACTCTGTGGTGCGATTCCTGCTCGAGCCGCCTCCCATGGGATCGGACCTGAGGCCACATGCACCCTTGTCCAGCTCCTTCCTGATTCCTCTGCTCTAAGGCCCTCTGAAACATTTAGCACCTCATTGCTCCATTTTACAGTTGGGAAAACTGAGGCGCAGGTAGCAGAGCTGAGCTCCCAGCCCTGGCAATTCCACAGTTCATTTCTTGACCGCACTGTTTGGTCTCCATTTTACAGAGGAAATAGAGGCTCGGAGAGGTAGAGTGATCCCCACAGTGAATAAAGGCAGAAGTGGATTCAAACCCAGATAGCCTCCCTCATTGCTGCCCCGGGCCTGCGGGTCCATGTGATACCTGCCTGAAGCAGGAACTCCTTAGATGTTCTTTAGTTCTCTGAACTCAAAATGAACTCAAAGTGGGCCCGGTCACCTTTAGTTTCTGGGAAGGTGAGAGGAGCGAAGACTTTACTCTCCTCTCACAAACTTGGAGAAGAGAAGAACCCCAGCCAGGCCCCTTGGAGGGAGGGAGAATGCAGATTTCAAGGAACCTAATGACTCACCCTGGCAGTCCACTCTTATCCGTGGCTTACCATACACCAAATTCTGTGGGGAGTGCTTTGCACAAGGATCTGATATTAACTCCAACAGCCCTATGAAGGATGCACTGTTTGGTCCCCATTCTACAGAGGAAATTGAGGCTCAGAGAGGTAGAGTGATCCCCACAGTGAATAAAGGCAGAAGGTGATTCAAACCCAGACAGCCTGCCTTCAGGTCCTGTGCTCCTGACCTCCACGGGTGTGTGTCATAAATGAAGGAAGGAGCATGTCGCTCCCTCCTGGGCAATTTTCTAGGCTGCTGGTCAACCATCAGGGACACAAGTTAGGGCCGGGGCTTCTGAATTTCTCCAGCTTCCTCCCCAGCTCTCAGTGTTTAGGAAGCAGCCAGCTCCCAGGGTGTGCACAGCAGGCTCCCTACCACCCCCACAGGCAGCCCCTGCCCTCTCCATGTCAGGAAGGCCTAGCCAGGGCAGGGACCTGAGGAGTCCATTTCCTGAGAGAGACCCTTGCCCTGCCCAACCCCTGGGGCAGCTGTAAAATGGACCCATTGCATGTGTGATGCCACTCCCCTCTCTTGTCTACCTGCAGATAGGTGACCAGGCTGTGGTGGGGTTGATGGTGAGACTCTTAGTTACTGAAATCATCCCCCAGCGTACGCTGGACATCTATTCTGAGCAGGCTACTCCACTTCCCTTCCTGTTTTTGCCTTGCAGTTACTTATTTTTTATTAACAAAAAGATTGAGCCCTGCCAGCGTGGCTCAGTGGTTGAGCATCAACCTATGAACCAGGAGGTCACAGTTCAATTCCCGGTCAGGGTTCATGCCCGGGTTGCGGGCTCGATCCCCAGTGTGGGGCGTGCAGGAGGCAGCCCATCAATGTTTCTGTCTCTCCTTCTCTTTCTCTCCCTCTCTGAAATCAATAAAAATATATTTTAAAAAAATACAAAAAGGTAAAAAGATTGAAATCAAGTCCTCTCTTTATTCTTCCTCCCTCTCTACCTCTCTCCGCCACCCCCCCCTTTATTCCATGTTATAGTTTGCCTTTCTTTCCTTTCCAATATAGTTATATCCTATTCTCAGTCTCCCTGAATGGGTGAGCTAACCACATAACTTACTACGTCAAGGAGAATGCTTTGGGGAGGAAAAGGGGTACTATTCAAATTGACACCAGAAAAACTGGTGTGAGCTGGGGACGCCAGGACATGTGGCCCCTGGGATTGTGCTGGTTACTTGCGTGTTGGCTCCCAGATTCCCTCCCTACTCTTCGTTGCTCCAAATCCCAGTGCACTGACCTCTTCAAACTACACTTCCCAGGCTGCCTTGCCCACCAACAACAGGCAAGTTCCCTACATGTGATTCCCTCTTGGGGAGGTTCACATGTGGATTCTGTTCTCCTGATTAGACTTTGATGGAGAGGGGTTAACTCCGTGGTTTTCAGTATTACACAGAAACTTCGCTTTTCTGCTCCTTTCACTGAGACAGTATCTCTGGACTCACCATTTTCCAAGGGGAGGGCATCAGGGACTCCTAGCCTCACCCCTCTCTACCCGAACACAAGTGCGCTTTGATCAGCCCCTTCAGGGATGCTGGGCCTGCCTTCCACCGAGGGCCGTCTGTGTGCACCTTTCTGGACATCTCCGTTTCATGCCAAGAAGGTCCCTTGGGTACTTTTATTACCTGCAAATAGCTTTTCTCGCCTCTTTACTCTTCTCAAAGAATGCTGTTGGTGTTGAATGACGTTAGAGAATTCCTCATCTTCAGTATCTGGGAGAAGAGTGAAAGATGAACTTCTCAAGATGGATTTTAAAACGTTACTTGCTGAACAGCCTCCCCTTACACTTCAAGCCACTCAGCTCCCCTCTTGGATC
This sequence comes from Corynorhinus townsendii, assembly GCA_026230045.1. Classification (NCBI taxonomy): domain Eukaryota; kingdom Metazoa; phylum Chordata; class Mammalia; order Chiroptera; family Vespertilionidae; genus Corynorhinus; species Corynorhinus townsendii. Next base: position 68,778,697 of record JAPDVU010000009.1, read on the forward strand.
TGGAGGCTCTTCCAGAAGTTCCCTGGAGCACCTGTCTGCAGACCATTCCGCATGACCTAAATTTGTAATCTACTGGTATTTCTCCAATTGTGGTCCCCAACCACCCACATCTGAATGCCCAGAGGAGCGCATTAAAAATGCAAGTTCAGTGGTTGAGCATTCATCTATGAACCTGGAGGTCACAGCTCAATTCCCAGTCAGGGCACATGCCCTGGTTGTGGGCTTGAATCCCAACATTGGGGGCGTGCTGGAGGCAGCTTATCAAAGATTCTCTCTCATCATTGATGTTTCGATCTCTCACTCTCCCTCTCCCTTCCTCTCTGAAATCAATAAAAAATATTTTTTTAAAAAAATGCAGGTTCATGAAACTAATACGTAATTGTATGCCAACTGCAATTGAAAAATAAATTGGAAAAAATTATTTTTATTTTATTTTATTATTATTTTTAAATAAATCTTTATTGTTCAGATTATTACAGGTGTTCCTCTTTTATTTTTCCCCATAGCTCCCCTCCACCTGATTCCCCACCTCACCCCATGCCCTTACCCCCCACCACTGTCTTCATCGATAGGAGTAAGATTTTTGTCCAATCTCTTCCCGCACCCCTCACACCTGCTTCCCCTGAGAATCATCAGTCCACTCCCTTTCTATGTCCCTGATTCTATTATATTCACCAGTCCATTCTGTTCTTCAGATTTTTCATTCACTTGATTTTTAGATTCACTTGTTGGTAGGTATGTATTTGATGTCATTTTGTTGTTCATAATTTTTATCTTTACCTTTTTCTTCTTCTTCCTCTTCTTAAAGGATACCCTTCAGCATTTCGTGTAATCCTGGTTTGGTGGTGATGAAATCCTTTAGCTTTTTCTTGTCTGTGAAGCTCTTTATCTGACCTTCAGCTCTGAATGATAGCTTTGCTGGGTAGAGTAATCTTGGTTGTAGGTTCTTGCTGTTCATCGCTTTGAATATTTCTTGCCACTCCCTTCTGGCCTGCATAGTTTCTGTTGAGAAATCAGCTGACAGTCGTATGGGTACTCCCTTGTAGGTAATTAACTGTTTTTCTCTTGCTGCTTTTAATATTCTCTCTTTGTCTTTTGCCCTTGGCATTTTAATTATGATGTGTCTTGGTGTGGTCCTCTTTGTATTCCTCTTGTATGGGGTTCTGTGCGCTTCCTGAACTTGTAACTCTATTTCTTTCACCAGGTAGGGAAAGTTTTCTGTCATTATTTCTTCTAATAGGTTTTCAATATTTTGCTCTCTCCCTTCTTCTGGCACCCCAAAAATTCGGATGTTGGTTCGCTTGAAGTTGTCCCAGAGGCTCCATACACTATCTTCATATTTTTGGATTCTTTTTTCTTTTTGTTTTTCTGGTTGGATGTTTTTTGTTTCCACATATTTCAGATCTTTGGTTTGATTCTTGGGGTATGTTGATCTACAGTTGAGTTTCTGCATATTCTTTATTTCAGACAGTGTATGCTTCATTTCTGACTGATCCTTTTCCATTTTTTTGGCATTCTCATTAAGCTCCTTGAAGGTCTCATCAAGTTTCTCAGCGGTTTTAAGAAGATTCTTGAGTAACCTTATAAATGTGGTTCTGAACTCTATGTCATCCAGTAGTTTGCTTTCCTCCGTTTCTTTCATTCGTGACATGTTTCTTTGTCTCCACATTTTGGCTGCTTCCCTGTGTTGATGGAGTAGCTTTGTGTGGTAGGTGATCTATAGGGGGCAGTAGCTCAGCCTCCTCAATCACATGAGGTGGATGCTCTTGGTACACCCCTTTGTGGGCTGAGTGCAAAGTCTTGGTGTAGTTAAGCCTTAATTTCTGTTGGTACACTGGGAGGAATTGACCTCCAGGCCAATTAGCTGTGAGCACTCCCTGTGTTTATAATGGAAGAACTGCTGCGCTGAAGACACACTTATGGGGCAGGACTTGTGACACATTCAAGAGGCAGACTCAGTGAGCACCAAAGCTCACTGAGTCTGCCTCTTGAATGTGTCACTTATGGATGTGAGGAGCACCAGGGGCTTTGGTGCTCACTGAGTCTGCCTCTTGAATGTGTCACTTATGGATGTGAGGAGTTGAAATCTGGTGTCTTACACTGACCACTAGGTACACTGGCTTCTGGATCTCCAATGGGGTGCAGGTCAGCTACTGTCTGAGGCCACTCAGCAGGAGCTACAGTGAGAGCTGCAGTTTTCTCCTCTTTGCTTGGGGTTTGGAGGTTTTGGAGCTGTCTGACCCAGGCTGCAAGTTTGCTAGGTTAACCTGCGATAGGGCAGGCCTTTCTTATGCTAACTGAGCTGCTTGGAGCTTGGGTGGGTTTGTAGGTTGTGCAGGGCGGGGCCTCAGGGTGTCACTAGGTTAGGGCGTGGCAAACAGCAATGGCTGCTAGTTAGCCGGCTCTGCGTCCCCAACGGCATCCGCAAGTCCCCTGCCCCAGTGCAGTAAACAAATATTCCTGCGCGCAGCTCTGCAAGCAAGCCACCCTCACTGGCAGACAGTCCAGCTTCTCTCCGTAGGAGTTTGGGTCCCCCGCGTCTCCCCAGAGACTGGATTTCAGAGTAATCGGGGGCTTGTCTCCGTTCGGGTTGAAAAAAGCAATGCCTGCCGCCAGCCCGGATCACGCGCCTCCATACCTCAGCTTTTCAGCGCTCGTGCACGTCTCAATGCTCTTTTCTCTTTCCTTCTAGTTGTAGAACTTCCACTCAGCCAGCTTTCCCGTGGTTCTGGGTGATAGACGTTTTGTCTTTTAGTTGTAGTTTAAATTGTTGTGGGAGGCAGCAGTTTAGGTGTTTACCTACGCCGCCATCTTAGATTCTCTCTCGGAAAAAATTATTTTTAAAATGCAGGTTCCACAGCCCCAGCTCCACCTGCTGAATCTATAGGTTTGGGGCCTGAGAATCTTCATTTCCTGAACTCCTCTGTTTCAAAACCAGACTCTCTTATTTCAAAAGTGGTGCCTCTTTGAGCATCATAGTAGTTTCATTTAGGACACCAGCATTGATTGGGAGCCTCCTCTGTACCCAGACAGGTCAGGTGGTTTCACATGTATTATACCTGCTCCTCACAGTTTAGAAAGGAATTATGCCCATTTATTTACAGATGGGGAAATTGAGGCTCAGAGAAGTAAAGCAACTTACTACAATGAGGACCAGCTGACCAGTATCACGTAGCTGGAAAGGGACTGCATCCTCCACCCTTTGCTTCTATGTCAGCCCTCCTAGACATCTCCCCTGACCACTCCGCCTAAAGAACCTTCCATGATGTTCTTTTCTTTCCAAGCCTGTTTCTCCTTCACAGCCCTTTCAGAACTCAATTATTTCACTTATTGGTTTGTTTAGGTAGGATCTGCCTCATTATCTTTCTTTCTTTTTTTAAAAAAATATATTTTATTGATTTTTTACAGAGAGGAAGAGAGAGGGATAGAGAGTTAGAAACATCGATCAGCTGCCTCCTGCACACCTCCTACTGGAGATGTGCCCACAACCAAGGTACATGCCCTTGACCGGAATTGAATCTGAGACCCCTCAGTCCGCAGGCTGACGCTCTATCCACTGAGCCAAACCTGTCAGGGCCTGCCTCATTTTCTCATTGCCCTAGTAGTTGATCTGGAGCCTAGCACAGTGTCTGGCACACAATAGGTGCTCGGAATACTCGTTGAAGATGGTTGTTAATGCAGGTGCAGGGGGCTAACATCTTTCAACACGACTGCCTCCTGTCCTGCAAGGTTTGGCTTCCAAAGTTCTGAGCCCATGTCCACCGGTGTGTGTATGTGTGTGTGTGCATGCATGCATATGGGTGTTGCAGATCTCTCTTTGTATCCCTAACCCCACTGTGTCCCTTTCCCCACCTGGCACAGAACATGCTCCCAACCAGGGCCGGAGGGCAACTCACCAGGCCTCCCAAAGCATCCTTCCTGTGGCTTCTGCCAGCTGAGAATGGCCTCCAGCCACCGAAGCTTGTAGAAGTCGGAGAAGCCGCCGATTCCACAGAGCATGACTGGAAGCAAACACAGGGGACCCTCTACAGCCCTACCCCCACAGGTCCACCTCCTCCCACTCCCTAAGGCCACTGCAGTGCCATCTGTCTCCTCCCACCAGGGCCAGGCAGTGCCAGGAGGTAGGCGCTCAACACAGTGGCCAACAGGAGGCAGCCCTGAGGCTCTGCATTAGGAGCAGAGGCTCCCAGCCTGGGTCCTGCCTCCCACTCCTTGTTCAAAGTGAGTCTAGAGTCAGGATCAGGAGAAGGATCTGGACACTGAAGCCAAGAAGCGGCCACCCAGGACCCCCTTTTGGCTTCATCTCTAAGGTTTTGACTAACTGTTGGCCAGGCAGTCCGTCCATCCAGAGCTCTGTCACTGGGTCAGCCTTTGGGGGCAGGAAGCAGTCAAAACAGTGGCAGATAAAACACAGGAGGCCCAGTCAAATTTGAGTTTCCAAAAAACAACAAATTAAAATTTTAAGTATAAGTACGCCCATGCAATGTTTGGGATACATTTATAATAAAAGTTATTCATTGTTTTTGTGAAGTTCAAATTTACCTGGGCATCCTGTACTTCTATTTGCTAACCCTGGCAGCCCTACTCTGCGTGCGTATGCCCGTTATCAGGGACACCCTGTTACGCTGTCTCCAGAGAGGAACGCCCACTGTTTTCCATGAAGATGTCCCGGATGGGGTAGGCGTATCCGATGGCTTCAGCCCTCTGGTTCAGGTCCATCATGTTGGCGCAGAACAGGTCCATGTAGCGCTGACTCTGGTGGAACAGCCCCCTCGTGCATCCTTTCTGTGGGGACAAAGGAGGTTGGTGGTACAGATGACAGGTGTGCCATCTGTTTGGGGAAAAGACTTGCAGTTCTGAGGTGATCCTGAGGTAGCTACCTTTGGGTCAGGTCTTTCCCCTTTTCCCAGAATTTCTTCCCTACCTACACTTCCAGCCTGATAGAGGATCAGTCACGGGGCTTAGAGAGATCTGGGTTTGAGCCCTCTGCCACTTAGGAGCTGTGTGACCTTGGTCCGCGAAGTTAACCTTTCAGAGCCTCAGGGGTCTTCACAGGGAAAGGGCAATGCTGCTGGGAGCTGCAGGGGCAGGACGCTCACACTGGTGGGCAACATATACTAGAAAGTGCCGGACAGGATGGCCAGCACTAGGGGGCACCCTATAGCCACTAGCTGCTGTTAGGACATTCTGATTCCAGACGGGGCTGGGGGCTTCAGGGCTACTCAGAGGGTGGACCTCGGTTACTGAGAGGGGACAGGAGATGAGGTTGGCTTTAGAAACCTCTGTGGCAATGTCAGGGCAACTTTCTACCTGTAGAATCTAAGTCAAAATAATGTTCCTCATAATTTGTTTTTTATTGTATTTACAAAAATACTGGTCTGTGACGGTTTGCAAATAATAATAAAAGAATCCATTAAACAAAACCAGCAAGTCCCCTTTTAGATAAAATCTCTGGACAGTTAATAACATTTTAAAAATAGAGATAATGAGCCCTACCTTCCTATATAAAGAAATATAGATGCTTTAAAATGATCACTGTTATTATTTAGCAGAGTTTGAGCTCTTGGGTTTGGATGAGCTTGGGTGCTGGAGAGGTGGGGTGGGGCTGGTTTGGTCTTGATTTCAGCTCCTGGCAGCAACTGTCAACTCCAATCTAAATTCTTTTCCATTTGTTGTCATTTACTGAGTTCTTTCTGCTGCTTCTCTTTCACTGTTTTTATTTTTCTGATGCCCCATCCAGTTCAGCATGCAAAGTTCTCTGTCCAGCAGAATCCCAAATCCACAGCCCCCCTTCCCCGCCCCCCAGCCAGGTTGGTTAGATTGTATAGCTGGTGGATGGCAGGCTACTCTCACTTCTCCTTCCGGTTGTCCGAAACACAAGTCCAAAAACCTGCTTATTTTCCCAGTGTGTAGCATACAAGACCACATAGCCATGAGCCCCTTTTCATCAGCCTCCACCCCCTCAGGGCGTGGCCAGGCCTACTCAGCACTCACCATTCTGGCCGAGAGGAAGAAGAGCAGCTGGTGGGACAGGCAGTAGCCTGAGCAGCCAGGCTTGGTCATGAGGGTCCTGCAGAAGTCTGAGAGCCTGCAGGGCCGGCTGCTGTCTGTCCTGGGGGAGAGGTGGTTCCAGGCTGGTGAGGGTGTCCTAAAGGAAGTCCGAAGGCCTGGAGCCTTCCCTGGTCCCGATTGCCCCACTAGTTATTAGAGCCCTGTAGGCTCCTGGCACCCAGCTGGGCACAAGGGGCTGCTGGATAAGACACAGGTGTCTGTGTTTCGATTGGCTTATTCGTTGTCCCTAGCAGAGGGAGGTGACCTAGAACAATGTTGGGTTGGAGGAACCACTGGGACTGCAACTTCTCATTGCTCCATGGGAACTCTGACAGCTTGGGGTCTGGGCCCAGCATGCCCAGTCCCCCTCCAGGCCTGCCCCATAAAAGAGGGCAAAAGGGGTGGGTCCCTCGCTGGCGGAGCACAGACCCTTGGTGAGCCCAGCTGTGTCCTGGCCCAAACACCTCTTTGAAGGACGCCGAGAGGATGGGGGCCTAAGCACCTGCTGCCCCTCTGCCCAACGGTCCCTGCGTCTAGGGCTGCCCTGGGGATATGCTCTGAGGCCAAAGCTCAGCAGGACGAAATGGGGTGTTCAACTAGGCTCGGGTCCCACCCTCCAGACCTACAGCCTGGTGGGGACACAGAACCATGAAACAAATGTGTATTGCATCTGTGGCTCCCATGATGTTAGGAGAGGCAGCCCATCATGGGAGGCCAGCACGCGCAGTGGGGTCAGTGAAGGTTCTAGAGCTGGTCCCCAACTGTGAGCAGTTACTTAGGCACAGGGGTGGGGAGGATGGGATGGGAGGAGGACTTGTACAGGCATGTTCTTGGTAAAGGGACAGGCTTCTAATGGGAGGGTGCGTCTTAGGGTGGACCAGAGGGACCTGGGGAACTGCAAGGGTGGTAGGAGGTAGGGCTTTGTCCTGAGAACAACAGGAAGCTTCAAGTGTGGTTTGTGACAAGATCCCTCTGGTGTGGGGAGACCAGTCAGCAGGTGAGGGTGAGCCTACAGTGGTGGCGGTGGCTGGACCAGAGTGGGTGGAGAGTGTGGCCAACTCACATGTGCTGGGGCTGGAAGAGGGTGGTGTCAGGGTGGCTCTGGGGAAGCTGCTCCTGGTTTGCTATAAACCCCCGGGGACTTCAGAGCTAGTGGGACAGGAGGACTGAGGGAGAGAGCACTTTTGGGTTTTTGGGAAGGGGGCAAGCATAGGGGGCCCACCCGGTTCCCAGCAGCTGCACCAGGCACATGTCACTGTGTTCCTCTGAGAAGGAGTCCTGGATCTTGATCATGGGGTACACCATGGAGGTGTTGGTGTGTGTCCAGACGTGTGGGAGCTTCCAAAATCCGGGCTGGACAGTTGGCTGGAACTCTGGCAGAAAGAAGGGGGTGGAGGGAGGGCCCCAGGCGCAGTGGGCTGTGGGGTGCTTACCCACCCCCTGGCTCCTGTGGCTCAGAGCCCAGGATCTGGGTGGTCCTCCCTGGGCCACCCTGACCACATGGTGTCTACTCAGGCTCTAAGCCTTGCCCGCTGGTTGGGCATTGCATTTGAAACACTCAGGAGGCTCTTTTTCTAAGAAACAAATAAGCAACAACAAAAACAAACCAACACCATAAAAATAACTAGAACAATGTTGGGACTGGCTTTGGCTAAATCCATGGCATCTGTGGAAGCTTGAGATAGATAAAAAGGGTTAGTTGGTTCCTTCAGTTCGGTGAGAAAGTGAAGCTCTTGCCACAGAAATACCCAGCCAAGGGGTTCCTCTAGGGTGACATGAGCTGGCAGGGTCTCGGGGACTGGGCCTGGGAGAGAGGGTGGAGGATCTCCACCGCAGTGGGAGGCCAGGGCTGGGCAGGGCTGGGCTGGGGTCACGGGCAGCAGGGCCTGGCAGGAGCTGTGGGCCTGGGAGACAGGGCCAGAGGAGCATGATGGCCTGGTTTTATAGGCCCTTGAACAGTTCAGGCCACACTCCTGGGATGCGGCCCTTTGTAGGGCAACTTAACACTGACTAGGAGAACGAACTCCTAGCTTTATAGGGCACAAGACAGATGCTAGCGAGATGCTAATATTTGCTGTGCAAAGGGCGGAATTAGCATTTAGATTCCAATCTCCCATCCCCTCTGGTCTAGGATGAAGGTCCCCAAGCCTGGGCATAAGCTGAACGAGAGGCGACATGTTCCCTACTTTCTGCCCCCTCTATGTGGGTGGGAGAGGTTGTCTCGATCTGAAGTCAAGGATGAACAGACAGTCCCCAGGGCTAGCCTGTGGTGCACTGGGCCAATAGGACGCAGTGGTTATGAGCCGTCCTCAACCCTCCCTTTGTACCAGAGGTGCCGCACCAAGGTATCTCAGTAATGTCCCCAGAGGCTGTGCTCCTGAAGAAATGGACTCCACCCTGTGCCATTACCTCTTAGGTACTGGGGATCACTCAGCCTGAGGTAGGAAACGGATCTGTGGAGGAGAGGCTCCAGCTCCCGCGCCAGCTTCCCCACTCGCAGGCTCTGCTGTTGCAGCTGGGGGTCCTGGGCCCACGCCTCCTGAACACCTTTCAGCTGCACTGGGAGGGAACAGAGAGCACGCATTCCACCATCTGACAAGCCATGTGGGCAGGGAAAAGACCCCACGAGGTAATGCTTACTGAGCCTCTGCCTCCTCCAGCTACTGAGGGGAAAGACTTTGCTGAGCTTATTGGGAATTAGGCCTCTGTGGGGCTGAGCTGGGCCACGGGGGTGGAGCCAGAGGTTGTAGGTGGCTGAGAGATCTGGAGGTGGGCCTGGATTCAAATCCTGACTTGAATGCCTTTTTGTTGGGTGACAAGAGAGTCATTTAATTTCTCTCCACTTCACTTTCTTCATCTGTAAAGTAGGGATAATGATAGTCCTTCCTTCTTGAAGGAGGGGGTTATGAGGATTAACTGACCCAATGCATGAGAGGACTTAGCATTGTCCGTAGTGCAAAGTGAGGGCTTAATAAAGTGTAGCTATCCCTGTTAATTAGGGAGACAGGGTGGCTGTACAGATTGCAGGGCGAAGAACCACTATGTGCAGTTGAGCAAGTTGTACACCCCGTGAGGACAACACAGGTCCCCATCATGGGTTCGTGTCTGTATTAAGACAATTTTCCAGCAGATGGCAGTCAAGTGACTTGAGGAAGGGGTTCCTTTTTTTCTCCTTCTCACAAAGGTGCCCTATGGGCTGACTAGCAATGGCCCCATCATTGGAGAGAAGGATGGTGGCCAGAAAGAGAGGAGATGTCTTTGTCCCAGAGCCCCTCCTCCCGCTGGGACCTGGTGGCCCGAAATCTGCACTGAGTACTTACACAGAGGACTGACCTGGGAGAGGGGCCCGCCAGAGCCCCAGGCTGACACCCAGTTGGCTGTCATGTAGAGTGGCCTGTGGGGAGGGATTTACCACCACTCACTGTGTGTGTGGGTGTCTCCCTGTTTGCCTTGGCCTGTTTCCAGTTCCTTCCATGGGGATCTTATATATCTCAAAGCTGAACAAACACTTGGCTCTTTTCTCAGAGCCTCCTGGTGGCTTTGGCTGGAAGTGGGGGGCGCTGGGGCTGGGACCTCCTGGGGGGTCCCCGGTTTTGTCCATGGCTACCCTCTCATAAATACCCCCTTCAGAAGGCACACTCCCTCTGCCTACCTTGTTCATTGCATATCAGGAGGGACTGTCAAATGGATCATTTCTTCCCAGGAAAATAATACTTTCCTAATCTTTTCTCATGTGGCCTTCGAATCCTCCCTGCTTCGAAAATATCTGATAACAGCAGGGCCCCCAGACACCCCAAAGAAGCAAGTCCCCCCCTTTCCTAGTTATTAAGCCAGGGGCACAGAGCAGGCAGATGACAGGCTGAAAACTGGTTTTCCTGGTGGCCAGTCCAGGGGAACAAGAGCACACCCACCTTCCAGCACCCGGAACCCCACCACGCCGTCCAGGTTGATTTCAGGCAGCCTTTTCTCCAAGAAGGAAGTGGCTCTCTCCAGTGCTGAGAGGATGAGGCTGGCAATGGTGGCCTTGCCCTCTGGGGTGTTCAGCGGTGGCAACAAGGAGGGTGACAGCGGCCGTGCCAGAAGCAAGAGCTGGAGCAGGAGTCCCAGGCTGGACATGGCTGGCTTCTACTTGAGGCTTGTGGAGCGCTTCAGTCCAGGCCAGCCCGTCCCCTTGCCTTCTTCCTGTCTCCTCCCCCTTCTCCTCCTGCAGAGCTGCAGACAAGTGGCTGGGCAGGGCTGACCCAGCAGCTGGGGTGGCCTGGGCAGAGGGCTCTGGAGGGACATCGGTGAGGCCAGGACTGGGTGTGGAGCCAACTGGCCAAAGGCTGGGGAGAGGAGCTCCCACCCTTTCATTCTCACTGGAGACTACAGGCCCACAAGCTACATGTTTGATCTAGCAACTGCAATTACAGTGCAGAAATCCCCAAACACTGAAATGCAAAGCTGTCATTTTTAAAAATACATTTGGAATAAACTCATCTGAGGGTACATCTGCCCCAAACTGACCGAGGATTCCTTGGAAGGGCACCTGTCTGGTAGAAACAGAATACAAGCCACAAAGATAAGCCAAATTTTCTAGTAGCCACATTAAAAAAAAAAACACAAAAAACAAAAAACTGAGAAGTAGGTGAAATGAATTTTAACAACTTATTTTATTTAATCCAGTAGTTCCAAAATATTACCTTTTCAAGTTAATCAATATAAAAATGATTAAATTTTACATTCATTAAAAAAAAAAAAGAATTGTGTGGATGATGATGTCAACTCCAGGTCAGGGATTTTTTTAAATCCTCACCCGAGGATATTTTTTCTATTGATTTTTAGAGAGAGTAGGAAGGAGAGAGGAGGGGAAGAGAGAGAGAGAGAAAAACATTGATGTGAGAGAGACACATCGATTGGTTGCCTCTCACACGTGCCCCAATAGAGGGTGAGGAGCAAACCCACAACCCAGGTACATGCTCTTAACTGGGAATCGAACCTGCAACCCTTGGGACTGTGGGACAATGCTCTAAGTACTGAGCAAACCAGCCAGGGCTACCTTCTTTTTAAAATATTATTTTTCTTGTATGAAGTCTTTGAAATCTGGACGAGTGTTCATACTCAGGGCACATGTCAACTCGGCTAGCCACATTTCAAGAGCCAATTGCCCCATGTGCTTCTGTACTGGACGGTGAGGAGGCGAGGACGTAGAGCCCTCAGGTAGCTCACTCAATGTGAAAGAACGTGTTTCCCTGAGGAAATTTCAATTCCATGCTATCCCCGAACCTTGCCCGACTGTCATGTGTATGCACGAAATATTACCTTTCCCAAACTAAAAAAATTCTGATTTCAGAAGCATACCTGGCCCCAAGGCTTCAATTAAGAGATTACAGACCTGTGAAAATAATAAAAATACCACCACACAAAAGTGCATCTGAGGCTCCTGTGGGCTAGAGCCTGCCCACAGGTCAGGGTTTCTCAATCTTTTAATTTCATTCTTGCCTTTCCCCACATCTCTAACTCCTGGCCTTTTTAGACATTTTCCCCTGAACATTTAAGAACTAGAGACCTGATGCACGAAATTCATGCAAGAGTAGGCCCTTGCAGCACCAGCTTCGTCCGGAAGGTCCTCCAGATGGTCAGTCATTCTGCTGTTCGGTTGATTTGCATATCATGCTTTTATTATTGTAGATAACAGATTTGCCGTGCTGGTGTGGCTCAGTGGTTGAGCGATGATATGATACCCAGTCAGGGCGCATGCCCAGGTTGTGGGCTCAATCCCCAGTAAGAGGTGTACAGGGGGCAGCCGATTGATGATTCTCTCTCATCATTGATGTTTCTATGTCTCTCTCTCTGTCTTCCTCTCTGAAATAAAAACAGAATAATAGATTTATTGAGATATAATTCATATACTATAAAATACAGGCAGTCTCTTTTTTAAGAAATATATATTTTATTGATTTTTTACAGAGAGGAAGGGAGAGGGATAGAGAGCTAGAAACATCGATGAGAGAGAAACATTGATCAGCGCCTCCTGCATACTCTCTACTAGGCACATGCCCGTAACCAAGGTACATGCCCTTGACCGGAATCAAACCTGGGACCCTTGAGTCTGCAGGCTGAGGTTCTAGTCACTGAGCCAAACAGGTCAGGGTGAGGCAGTCTCTTTTAAAGTCTATTCACAAAACTGTGCAACCACCACTACTGTCTTTTTTTTTTTTTTTTTACATTTTTATTAATTTCAGATAGGAAGGGAGAAACAGAAACATCAATGATGAGAGGGAATCATTGATTGGTCGCCTGCTGCACGCACCCTACTGGGGATGGAGCTTGCAACCGGGCATGTGCCCCTGACCGGAATAGAACCTGGGACCCTTCAGTCCCCAGGCCGACGCTCTATCAACTGAGCCAAACCAGCTAGGGCCGGCCCACCACTACTGTCTTATTCTTGAACATTTTCATCACCCAAAAGGAAACCCCATACCCATTAACAGTCACTTCCCCCTCCTTCCACCCCCTCAGCCCTCCACCCCATGGTGGCCACTGATCTACTTTCTATTTCTATAGGTTGGCCTATTCTGGACATTTCATAAAACAATCATACAATATGTGACTTTTTGTGTTTAATTTCCTTCATGTAGCACAACATTTTCTTTTTGGGGGGGCAGTTTTATAACCTTATTTGACAATCAGCAGTTAGTTTTCATCCACATTAACTGTTTGCAGCTTTATGGAAGTGGTGACAGGTATGTAGGTAACCAATGTGTAGAACTTGTTCGCTCAATCTGCATCCTCATTACATGCTGTGGACAACCGCACGGGATATGGTATGGGACATTCCTTGTTCCTTTGGCCCAGACTGCTTTGTTGAGCCCGGTGTCAATGTGCACTTCTGGAGCTCCCATCTCCTTCATGGCAGAGTTCCGGATCTCTTTTGAGTGTCTGAGGGGCATGCTTCTTGAAACTCACTCCATGGATGTGCTTGTGAATGTTGATGGTGTATTCTCTGGTCACCACCTCATTGATGGCCAAGTGGCCTCTTCTCGCTACCCTGTTTTGCGGGAGCCATTATGCCGGGCCCACATTGGAAAGAAAGAGCTTGAGATAGTGTCAGCATAATGTTTTCAAGGTTCATTTACGCCACAGCATGAATCAATACTTCATTCTTTTTTATGGTTGAATAATATTCCATTGTGTGGATGAGTCACACTTCATCCACTCATTGTTGATGGACATTTGAGTTGTTTCCACCATCCTGCTATTGTGAATAATCTGATATAAACACTCATTTACACATTTTTGTTTGAAACCTGTCTTCAATTCTCATGGGTAGATACCTAGGATGCAATTGCTGGGTCATGTGGTATGTTTTATGTTTAATTAGTGAGGAACTGTGAAACTATTTCCCTCAGTGGCTGCACCATCTTACATTCCCACCAGCAATGTATGAGGACTCTTCATGCACACATTTTTGTGCAAACTCCAGTGAAATCTTAATACTATATATTTGTTTATGCACTGTATGCATCTAGGCTTTATACATAAAAGAGTAGTTTTCCTTTGCTTCCCAAGAACCATTTTTTGCCCTCTTGAGCGTGCCATTGAAAATGGATGTTCCAGGTGAAGCTTGGTGCTGTCGTCACTTCTGTTAATCCGTACAGAGACCCTGAAGTGGGATCTATTCTTATTCCCTTTTAAAACATTTGGCTCTGAGGGGGGGGGTAAATGACTTACTGTGATCCACAGTCTCACAGCTGGTATCAGGTGTTTCATGCATGCCAGTTCCTGAGTCGACATCTTGGCATCAGGAAATCCTGCCAGGATTCACCTCCGGTCTCTGGAAGGGGAAACAATACCCTCCTGACCTCTGGAAGGACTGAATCTCATGTGTGAATATCAATGGGACAAGGAGGGTAAGCAGGGCTGGCTGGCGAGGCACCCTTCTCCTCTCTCCCTAGAGAAATGTTCTCAACTTCTTTTCCAATTGGGGTTTCATCTTCCATAGCGAGGCATTTACTCTCAGTTTGTCATAACTGTAGAGCCTGGTCCTCCTCCTTTTAGATCAGGGTTGGGGAACCTTTTTTCTGCCAACGGCCACTGGGATATTTATAATGGCATTCGCCTAATACAGTGGTCGGCAAACTGCGGCTCGCGAGCCACATGCTGCTCGTGAGCCGCAGTTTGCCGACCACTGGCCTAATATAAATTTGTGTTGTTATGAAAAAAAGCTCCTAGATTTATTGACCTTCAAGTCCTGCCTGCAGTTGCCTTGGCAAGGCCAGACCAAATGATTTCCAGGGCCTTATATGGCCTGCGGGCTGGACATTCCCTACCCGTCTTAGATCATCAGAGCAAGGGGGGCTCTCTGAGATGTGAAGTTCCCTCCCTTAATTTACAGGTCAGGAAAGTTAATTGATCTAAAGCAGTGGTCGGCAAACTCATTAGTCAACAGAGCCAAATATCAACAGTACAACAATTGAAATTTCTTTTGAGAGCCAAATTTTTTAAACTTAAACTTCTTTTAATGCCACTTCTTCAAAATAGACTCGCTCAGGCCGTGGTATTTTGTGGAAGAGCCACACTCAAGGGGCCAAAGAGCCGCATGTAGCTTGCAAGCCGCAGTTTGCTGACCACTGATCTAAAGTGACTTGCTCAAGATCAAGGAACCCACGAGGCTGAGGTCTCCAGCCTCCAGCCCCACTCCACTACAGAGGGTGGACGGAGTGGGTAGGGCACATGCAACTAAAGGCAGGAGCCTCACTGGCAAATGAGGGAATGAGGATGCCCACGGTGTCTGCCCACCTCTCCCATCTGTACACATTTACTCACCCTTCCTTCCCCTCTCAGATCAGGTTTCAAGCCCTGCCTTTGCCACATATTCATTAATGGTGTGACCTTCAGTGTTCTTATATGTAAAAAGGGGAATCATAGGGCTATTGTGAGAACCAAATAAGTGTGCTAAGTTGTGAGCTAGGGTCTTCGGGGAAGCACATCAGCACAGTGCTGCCCTGTCCAGGGGGCACGAACCTGCCCAGGGTCTTATCCCGGAAGGAGGTTTCTTTATGGAATGTGTAACTGGGTGAGGCAGGTCTGAAGGTGAGTGGCGGCTGTGCTGGGTGCTCTGCAGGTTCTGGGGCAGCTCCCAAGGTAGGGGCAGTGGGGGTGCTTCACCAACATGTTCTTGATGTTCCTCAGCGAGGGAACCCCTTTCAAAGTCCAAAGGCTGTCACATGGACACACACTAAGCTCTTCAGTGTGACTACTTTGGGTGGTGACTTTGGAGGGTCAGGGGGGAAATTTTCCCTCAATACTATGGATACTTAAAATCATTATGGCTTTTACTTTCTTCTTTGTCCTTTCTCTTTATATTTTAAATGTTTTATTCAAATACAACACATATCCTGAAAAATGAATAAGTGAGATGTTGGATGAATTTTCCCAAGTGGAACACACTACATTAGGAGCACCCAGACCAAGAAAAAGAACATGATTGCCCAACACCCCACCTCTCATTGACCCCCTCCCACTTACTTCCTGACTCTCCAAAGAGGTCATTCCCCTTACTTCTGACAGCAAAGACTATTTTTTTTTAGATACTTGAAATACAACTTAATTCTGATTCTAAACGAAAATGAATGGGAATGACAGTAATATACAAGGCTTTGCCACTGAAGATTGTGATGTGACTGCAGCACTTTTATATTTGAAGCTCAATAAGGAAACAACTGCATTACAACAGCTAAATGTGCAGGTCCAAAAAATGAAGGTATTTTTAATCTGCCACATTCACTCCGAAGCCCATTCATCTCCTTCAGCATCCTAAAGATCAAGCACAGGCTCTGCTTAGCTCCATAATAAAGGAGCAAACACTGACATCACAGGACAGGTGACTATAAAACTAGACTTCTGACATTGGGCTCCAGCTTCCCTTCCTCCCAGGTCATCATCCTCGTCCGGGAGAGCAGTGGTCTGGGCAACCTCTGGGTCATGCTCATAATGTGCTGCCAGCGCTGGGGCCCTGACAACCTCTGGTGGGGCAAGAGCAGGCATGGCGGCAAACTCCCAGTTAGGTTCTCCAATTAGTTTTCTAGCAAGCCAGAGGAAGGGCTTTTCAAAGTGGTAGTTACTTTGAGCAGAAACATCATAGTACAGAAGTTCTTCTTTTGGTGGAAGACAACTGATTTTGCCTTAACTTTCCTAGGCTTAATAGCCACTTTGTAGCCGCACAACATGATGGGGATGTTTTCACACACACTTGTAACCAGATTTCTATGCCAGTTAGGCACCTTCTTTTAAGTAACTCTCGAAGTTATATCAGACATTATAATTGCACCCTAGGCTTGGATATAATAGCTGTCTCAGTCCACTGAACTTCTCCTGGCCCCATGTACCCCACACATTGAACTTAATAGGCCCTCTGTTGGTGTGAAACAGGAGGGGATGGACTTCAACACCCAAGGTGGCTACATACTTGTCAAACTCACCAGATGAGTTTCACCAATGGAGTTTTCCCAGTCCCATCATCACCAACCAACACAAGTTAGAACTGAATCTGGGGTTCTCCTTGGGAAATCATCATGATGTAAGAAGAATCTCCGGCGGGTCTGACTGAAAGCTAGAAAGATGGAAGATTACTTCTCATTTTATATAAATGGAACCAGCCAGCATTTACTCTTTGGCGTCTAGCCTCTTTCCTCAATATTATGTCTACAGATTCATCCAAATTATTGTCTTACAACTTTTGAAATAAAGTGTTCCTAGATCCCCACATGGTAAAAACTTTACCTTCATTCAACTAATTCTTGGATTTTAGGGACTCTTCGTGGGTTCCGCGGGCCGCCTCTTAGGGAACCACGCCCTCCCCAGACTTCTCTCCGCCCACCTCGGAGGCTCGCACAGCGCGCCTGCCAGAGGGAGCGCGGTCACGTGACTGCGGCCAGTCGGCCAAGATGGCTGCCTCCTGCGTGGCTGTGCTAGCGCTGTTCCTCTCGTTGCCGCTGCTCCTTCTGATCGTGTGGAAGCGCTGGCGGCGGCGGCGCACGGCCCGGCACGCGGTCGTCGTGGTGCTGGGAGACGTGGGCCGCAGCCCCCGAATGCAGTACCACGCGCTGTCATTGGCCAAGTGTGGCTTCTCCGTGACCCTCCTTGGGTTCTGCAGTGAGTGCCCGGGATCTGGGAGGGAGGCAGCTCTCTCAGCTTGATCACCTCAGAGGGGCCGGAGCGAGGATGCTCCTTTTCTCTCTTCTCCCTTGGGCAGCTCTCCGAGATGGACGAGCCCACTGTTGTCCTGGACAGCTGTTGCCAGGTTTCTGCTCAGGCTCTGCTGGGTGGGTCTGCCTGAACAGTCTAATCGAGCTGTAAACGAGCGCTTGCTATTTGCCAGGACAGTGCTAAGCTAAATGAACTCATTGCACAGTTCTCACTTAATCCTCCTCGTTAAGTGGAAAGACGGACTGGAACCCAGGTGCGTGTGACCCAGGGCCAGTATTGGTAACAGCATCTCTCTGCAGCTACTCTTGCCAGGCTTCGTCTGAGGAGACAGGCAGCTTGTCTC
This sequence comes from Corynorhinus townsendii, assembly GCA_026230045.1. Lineage (NCBI taxonomy): Eukaryota > Metazoa > Chordata > Mammalia > Chiroptera > Vespertilionidae > Corynorhinus > Corynorhinus townsendii. The sequence goes on from JAPDVU010000009.1 coordinate 68,796,281, forward strand.
TTCTGCATTCCTCTTTGCAGAGCTCTGCAGACAAATGTTTTTCATTTGCATAGCATGTCTACTTTCCCCCTCAATGTTCAGCGTCACGCATGTCTGTTCCTCCATCCTCCTTCATGTTGACATCTTTAAAGGGCAGCTCATTCTATATCAGTGCAAAACAGTAATAAGAGCACTGGTTGCCTTTGGTCTCTCTGTAGAGTCTATTCTCCGAGGGTGAGGGGGTGGAGTGGGACTTAATAGGAGTCTACCTGTGATGGGATAATTCCACTATCCAGGGAATCTAGATCAGTTTGAGGGGCTACTATGTGCCAAGTATTGTGTTACCTTAAGGTGAATAAGATTCAGGCCCTTTCTCTGTGGGCAGTCTAGTGGAATCTGGACAAGAATTGGCCTCATCCTCTGTTCTGGCAATTGAGGAACAGAGAACTGTTTGGAAAAGTCCTGTTTTCCAAAATTCTCTTCGCTATTTTGCCTGAGCTGGCAAAATAGATTTTAAATTTGATTGTCCTGTCTGGTTCATTAAAGGGAACATTCTTTTCAGACTCCAAACCCCACGATGAGCTCTTGCAGAGTGACGGAATTAGGATTGTGCCTTTGACTGAACTTCAGAGATTTGCAGGTAGGGTGCAGCCCACTCCAGATTTCTCTGACTCCGTGTGTGTGTGTGGCGCGGGAGGGGTGGTGGTGTCTGTAAATTGCCAAGATCTCCTGTGGTAGTGACAGCTATTTTCTGACTTGCAGTTGGGCCACACATTCTTCAGTATGGAGTCAAAGTTGTATTTCAGGCGGTGCACTTGCTGTGGAAGTTGATGTGCAGTGAGCCAGCAGCCTATATCTTTCTCCAGGTATATGTCAGCCCTGCTTCTTTCTGTGAGAATCACTGTTAACAGTTCTCCTTACTTTCCAGCCTTTAAAAATGCACATGTTAGTAAATAAGTTGCACATCTCTGTGTATAAAATTTTAAGAATATGAATAGGAGACTAGAGTATGTGTCCATTGTATTTATGGTACGTATCCAGTTTATTTTTCTACTACAGGCCTGGTGCACGAAATTCGTGCACTGAGGGGGTGTCCCTCAGCCTGGCCTGTGACCTCTTGCAGTGTGGGAGCCCTTGGGGGATGTCCGACGGATGGCTTAGGCCCGCTCCCTGAGGAGCTAAGCCATCCATCGGACATCCTTAGCACTGTTGCGGAGGCAGGAGATGCTCCTGTCACTGCCGCTGCACTCACCAGCTATGAGCCCAGCTTCTGGCTGAGTGGTGCTCCCCCTGTGGGAGTGCACTGACCACCAGGGGGCAGCTCTTGCATTGAGCGTCTTCCCTCTGGTGGTCAGTGCGTGTCATAGCGACTGATCATTCTGCCTTTTGGTCGATTTGCATATTAGCCTTTTATTATATAGGATGTCATTACAGAGAAGTCTTATATTGTACTTATTACACATCTAAGTGTTTTACATGTATTAACTCATTTAATCACTCATAACAATCCTAAGAAATAGGTTCTTATATTACATTTTAGAGAGGAGGAGACCTAGATCCAGAGAAGTTCAGTAAATAGCCCATTGTTACACAGCTAGGAAGTGCTGGAGGCAGAATTTTTTGTTTTGTCAATCTTCACCCAAGGGTATTTTTTCTATTAAGTTTTGGAGAGAGTGGAAGGGAGGGGGAGAGAGAGAGAGAGAGAGAGAGAGAGAGAGACAGAAACAGTGATTAGTTGCCTCCTGCATGGGCCCTGACCTGGGGCTGGGGACTGAGCCTGCAACTGAGGTATGTGCACTTGACTGGAATCGAACCTGTGACCCTTCAGTCTGTGGGCCGATGCTCTATCCACTGAACCAGACCAACTAGGGCTGGAGGCAGAATTTGAACTAGGTAGTCAGTTTGGCTCTGGAGTTATGCTCTTAACCTCTTCCCTTCACTTTTTAACATATAGAAACCTTTTTTATTTAAAAAAAATTTTAAAATTGATTTTAGAGAGAAAGGAAGGGAGCGAGAGGGATAGAAACACCAATGAGAGAGAAACATCAACATCGATCGGCTGCCTCCTACACGCCCCCCTGCTGGGGATTAAGCCCACAACCTAGGCATGTGCCTAGACCAGGAATCGAACCTGTGACCTCCTGTTGCATAGGTCAACACTCAACCACTGAGCCATACCAGCTGGGTAGAAGCACCTTCATTTACTTGGCTGATGTACCCTGATTATTTATTTAGTTTTATTTTGTGGTAAAAGAGTATCAATGAATATATGTTTTTTGCACGAGCTGATCTCTTTCTTGGGATAAATTCATAGGTATGGAAGTGTTTGGTCAAAACTGATGCACTTTAAAATGCTGTGGTGTGCTACTGGATAGTCCTAGAGTAAGGCTGGGCCAATTTATTCCCCACCTAAGGGGATGCCTCTTCCCCCACACAATTTCCACCTAACTAAATGTACTTCCTTGATTCAATGACCTTAGATTTTTCAGGTTGGTCAGTTTGTTTCTTTTATGACTTTTTATACTTTTTTTAGTGAAGAAGAGGGTCTTCTGGCTATCGATCATGTACGTTGCACTCAGTTTATTGTCAGTTATGGTCTGCTTTCCTCCTCTTCATCCAAGTCTCTCTTTTTCCCAGAACCCCCCTGGCTTGCCTGCCATTGCTGTCTGCTGGTTTGTGGCCTGCCTCTGTGGGACCAAGCTTGTCATCGACTGGCACAACTATGGCTACTCCATTATGGGTCTGGTACATGGCCCCAGCCACTGCCTCGTTCTGCTGGCCAAGTGGTGAGGGTCTGGAAGGATGGTTCAGATACCTTCCCTAAACTGTGGTAGGACGAAGGGCCTGGGTGGAGACTCAGTGAAGCTGCTTCCCTATATACTCTGTGGGATAAGGGCTAGGCTGGGGAATTGAGCGGATGCTGGTTAAAAGTGATGGAAACAGGCCTAAGCAAAGGACAGCATTTGATGGCTCATGAAACAGAAAACTCCAGAGAAATGGCTGACTTGAACTCAAAAAGGGTGTTATCAGATCCCTTTCATCTCTCTTTCCACACTCCCTCTGGGAGGTATTTCCCAGGTTCTGGGAGCTCCCCTTGCTGTCAGCCACACCCTGTCAGGCTGTGCAGAGAGTGAGCCTCTGATTGGCACCTGCCATCCTGTGACCTCCCACTGAGGCCAGGAGCTGTAGCACCCCATTGCCTCAGGCTTGGCACAAGTGCTCCACTCGGAGAGCTGGGATCCCAGGTGTGCCCAGACCAGATTCCCAAGTAAAAACGGGCTGCTGCTGGAAGATAGGGACACAGGCCACAGTTTGCTGTGGCTGATGAGAGGGAAGAAGGGCCTGTGGTAGCAGGTTTGACCAGGAGCAGGAAGAGTTGGTCTGTTCTCAGCCCCAGTATACAACTTCTGCCTCAGTGGGGACTTACAGCCTCCCCTGATCGGTCATTCTTTGAGGGTGGTAATAGCAGTGGTGGCGGCAGTAAATTTATTGAGCACTTGCTGAATGCCAGGCTCAGTCCAAGTCCTTTATCCCATTCAGTCTACACTGACCCCCTTTTACAGGCCAGGAAATCAAGGCTGAGAACCATTATGTCTCTTGTCTCACAGCTAACAAATGTGTGGACCAAAATTCAGGCCCAGGCTGTCCAATTCCAGAGCTCTCTGCATCCTGAGTTAGCAACAAGCCCTGATACACCAACGGCACCTGAGTCTCATTCCCCCTTCCTAGTTCTCTTTTAGTTCTGCCCTATCATCAAGTTGCAAGCCTCCATTTGGAGCAAATCTGTTGTTAAAGCCTCTCTATCATTTGCTAAACTCCTCTGTAACACATGGGGAGTATCCTCAGCCCCACAGCCTTTGTAGGGAACAGGCAGGGTAGCTAAAATTTAATAACAGGGACTTTATTTTATTTCTTCTTATGGCAAGAGAGACTGGGTTTTCCCTTCGGTAGCATATATTGTTTCCTTTGAAAGTAATTGTATTTAAGCTGAAAAGTGATACAATGTAAAGAAACATGTGAAGGAAATAATAGCACAGGTGGAACTCCGTACAAATCCTGGGAAGTTACCTTGCCAGTGACCCGATTTGGGAGACCCCAGCTCTGCAGCCTCTTCTGTACGGGAAGGTTTCCAGTCACATGCTGGTTATGGTCGTGGGGCCTGTCTAGGGCTCCGGACTGAGCAACACTGTGTCTTTTCAGGTATGAGAAGCTTTGTGGACGCCTCTCCCACCTGAACCTGTGTGTGACCAGTGAGATGCGGGAAGACCTGGCAGAGAACTGGGGCATCAAGTAGGGACTTGGGGTGGGGCAAGGGGCCCCAGCTCAGTTGGTCCCAGCTGCAGTGCCTTCTGTGTCATGTTGGCAAGGCATCTGGAAATATCCAGGGGCCTGGGAGATGGTTATTATCTTGGGAAGCTGAGGGAAGAAGAGTGAGGGAGGAAGAGGTTGGAGTTTCTTTCCCAGCCAGCCAGATGGTCCAGGCAGTTTTCAAATAACACACACACACACACACACACACACACACGAGGCCCGGTGCATGAAAATTCATGCACTGGAGGGGGGGGTCCCTCAGTCCAGCCTGTCTCCTCTCACAGTCCGGGAGCCCTCAGGGGCAGGAGGCAACTCAGTGATCGGGGAAGGTGACACCCCCATCACACCTCTGCTGCTGCCACTGCCGGCAGCGCAAGCCTTGGCTGGCCCTGGTTACCTGCGCCTCGGGCGGCCTTGGGCAGCTGGGCAGCTGCCATCAGAGGCTTGCCTGTGCCTTGGGCCAGCTCTGGGTGGCTGGGGGGCTGAGAGGACTGGGGGACTCCAGAGGCAGGCCTGTTGCCCTGGTGGGGCTGAGGGTATTGGGTGCTGCCATCTTGTGGCTGTGGGCGCCGCCATCTTTGAGGGTGTGTCAGTCAATTAGCATATTCCCTTTTCACAACGACAGCTGGTTTTCTGTTGAGTCTCCTGTGGGTTCAAAATTTTTCTAATTATTATAAAATATATATGATATGATATTAGTTGGTTGATTTCCGAGAGGAAAGAAGAGGGAGAGAGAGATAGAAACATCAATGATGAGAGAGAATCATTGATTGGCTGCCTCCTGCATTTTCCCCACTGGGGATCAAGCCTGCAACCCAGGCATATGCTGGGAATCTAACTGTGACCTCTGGTTCATAGATTGATGCTCAGTTGCTGAGTCACACCAGCTGGACTGGCCCAGGCAGTTTTGTTAGAACTTCTTTTTCTGATGCCCAAGTAATTCATAGCTTCTTATTGTCACTGTCTGAGACTTGGATTCCCCAAGTGCCCTTCTTTTTCCAGATCCTCCTGGGTCTTCTATTCCTTAGGCCCCTCTCCACTCCTAGAGACTCCCACTGATCTCTTTGCAGAGCTGTGACTGTCTACGACAAGCCAGCATCTTTCTTTAAAGAGACACCCTTGGACCTGCAACACCGGCTCTTTATGAAGCTGGGCCACACCTACTCTGCACTCAGGGCCAGGTAGGTCTCCTGTCTTCCATCTTCTCTTACGTTTGCTGCTGTCCTGGTTTCTCCCCGTCTCTTTGCTGCAGACTTAGGAATCTACTAAATCCATGGGTTGGCTAACTATGGCTCCAGGCCCACTGCCTGTTCATAAATAAAGTTTTATTGGAATGCAGCACATTCATTCATTTATGCATTGTCCACAGCTGATTTCACACTACAACAGTGGAGCTGTTACAAAAGAGATCAAATAAAAACTTGGCGTCTGTGGACCTCTGTGATCTGTGGGGTGTCTCCCAGGGCTCAGGAAGGCCCTTTAAGCAGCAGTTCACACACCAGTTGTTCGCTCCTTTCAGTAACCTGGGAGCCAGGTGGGAGGTCACAGCATCTTCATCCTAACTTGAGAGAATGATAAGAACAGGAAGCTGGTGAAGGCTGGGGCTGAGTCGGTCTTGTCTGCTATTGTGACCTCAGCACCTAGCAACAAGTAAATATTGATACAGAAAGCAAGGCACATGTCTGTGCCCCGGCCTAGGGTTGTAGGGTTGGCTCGGTGTCTCTGACATGGCCATACTCTGACCTTCGGGAGCTTCTGGGCCTTGCTCTGGTGGGAGATGGCCATCCTGGGGCCTGTGGGCCTGCTCTGTGGCATCTTACAGGCTCTGTCTCTGCTCCTTCAGCTCAGATCCCTTGGACCCAGCCACGGAGAGGTCGGCCTTCACGGAGCGGGATGCTGACAGCGGGATGGTGACACATCTTCGTGGGCGGCCGGCCCTGTTGGTCAGCAGCACGAGCTGGACAGGTCTCAGGATCCCCCTGTGCACTTGGGGTCTTGTATGAGCACCTGTCTGAGCTGGCATTCTCTTTTTGCCAGGCCTGTACCCCCCCCACATATATTTGGGGTGCCCTGAGGCCCTGATGAGAAAGGGGAGGGTATTGAGCTGGGTGGGATGGGGGCCAGGGGAAACATTTAGAAACCAAGTGTGATACTGTCTCTCTTCTTGTAGAGGATGAAGATTTCTCCATCTTGCTGGCAGCGTTAGAAAGTAGGTGTATGGCTGTGATCAGGAGCTGGGCTTGTCAGGGGCTGTTGAGCTGTGAGGTGCTCACTGAGCCTTGCGTGGTGTTCTCTGCAGTGTCCCTCCCCCCAGGGGTGCAGGGTGGGCAGCCTGGGCACTTAGGTGGTGGAGGTGGTAGCTCTGAGTCCCCATTTGGGTCATGGAGTGACCAGGTCCAGAACTGAAGTGCCATCTCTGGGAGAATGACCTTGTGTCTGGAATTGTCCCTCCACATTCCCCTCCCCCACCCATCCCTCACCTGAGTAGATGATCCTGGTCATCATCATGTATTTTCTTAAACACAGAGTTTGAACAGCTGATCCTGAATGGAGAAAGCTTGCCTTCTTTGGTCTGTGTGATAACAGGTACTGCCTGGGACCCTCCATGTTCCTGTATTTGGCTTGGGGGCAAGGAGCAGGGAAGGCATCTGCCTTTCTGGTGTGCCTTTCCTACATCAGGCACGTAATGCTCCTTGTTTCCTCAATCCTCATGGCAGCTCTCTGACGTAGGTTTTTTTACACCTATTTGACAGTGGGGGAAACAGGCTCAGAGGGGCCTAACAGCAGGGCATAGAGCCTGGATTTGAATCTGAGCTTTTCACTTCTGCAGTGGTTTGCAGGTGTTTTTTTTTTTTAAAGAGGCCACTGACATAAAATTGTTTCCAAAGTTGCCCAGTGGGAAGAGAAGCAGAGCTGTGGTTAGAGGAGGAGGGTCCTGGGCCAGGTGTCCCACCTTGTGCACTCCCCTCCTCCTGGCCCCTGGGCTCCCAGGGTTGCAGGAGCCCACTGCACATGCCATGCCACCTGGGACTCCTGGCGAGGCACAGGACAGTCCATGTGAGAATCGGTGTCTAATTGGCACTCTGGCGCCAGGCCAGAGTTTATCCTGGCCATGCTCACATTCTGCTGGGCACAGGTTGCTGTGGCCTCAGTGGTCAGGGTGCACACCCCTGGAAGGTTGTTTCTGGAAGGGGCCAGATGGAAGTTTGATTGGAGCTGGGGAGTGTTGGCTTCCTGCTCACACCTTGGCAGGGGCTTCTCAGGTCTGGGCCATGGGTGGAGCCAGAGGTGGGCCAGTGCGGTAACTCCGATTTTCTCTGCAAGGCAAAGGGCCTCTGAAGGAGCATTACAGCCACCTCATTGGCCAGAAGCATCTCCAGCACATCCGGGTCTGTACCCCATGGCTGGAGGCTGAAGATTACCCCCTGCTTCTAGGTAAGGATGCCTGGCAGGAGGCCTGAGGGAGTAGTGGAGAGGAGTGGGACTGAGGTTTAAGAGGGAATACTTTAGGGCTGGGGGACAGACTTTTTTCTGAAAATGACAAGATTGTAAATATTTTACTGGCCTCTGTTGCACATTTGTTTTTGCAACCCTTTAAAAATTAAAAGACATTCTCAGCTCAAGGGCCATACACACATTGGCCTCAGGCTGGGTTGGGCCTTGCCTTGGGCCCTGCTCCAGGGGCCACCTGGGACAGAGATGCTGCTTGCCAGGAACCTGTCAGAGGAGCTACTGACTGAACTCCGGGAAGGGAGGCTGTTTCCTGGTGTGCCAGCTCCACCCTGCCCGGTGGGCTCAGGTGCTGTTTGCCAGAGATTGTAAGAGGGTTATGTCCTCTTAGCCTCCACGCCCTCAATTCAGTCCTGCTCTTCCGTCCAGGCAAGAGGGCTGAGCTGGCTTGGGTTGGGCCCCATTGTTCCCCAAGTGCCGGAGGGCAGTGAAGAGATGAAGGTTAGGCAGTATTGATTTTCCCTTCGAGAATGCCCTCCCCTTCTCTTCCCGTCTTCATTACTTTGGGGAGGGCAGAGTTGGCTTGGTACTGATGCGTCTCCAAGGCTCATCTTCCGGCAGCCAGTGAGCAGTCCAGGCAGAGAGCCTATGTAGGCAGGCATTTCCAGCCAGTACTTAGTGATGTGAGCTTGTTTATTTGGCTTTATTTTCACAGCGACAGCTGGTTCTCTGTTGAGTCTCCTGTGGGTTCAGAATTTTTCTAATTATTATAAAATATATATAACAAAGTTTGCCATTTGAACCATTTTCCCATTTTATGTGTACATACAACTCAGAGGCATGAATTATGTTCACAGTGTTGTGCAATCATCTTCACTGTCTGTTTCCAAAACAGCCTCATCACTCCAAGCAGACACTCTGAACCCATTCAGCATAATTGCTGTGGGTTCTTTTAAAATAAATGGTGGTTAAGTAGGAAAAGGGAGTCCATTTAAATTAAAATGTTAGTGATAGACAGGTAGCTTTCAGATAGGGCTGAGTGGCCAGGATTGGACACTGCTGTGTCCCCACCCTGCACCAGGATGCTTGGCTGGCTCCAGCCAGCTCTGTGTGGGGTTGGGAGTGTTTCCCACTTTCCACTCCCCACCAGAGGCATGGATCCACAGTCCTTGCAGCATGTGTGGTCAAAGGGAACATGGCCAGTGCTCTGACGGCCCCTCCCCCTGCAGGGTCAGCGGACTTGGGCGTCTGCCTGCACAAGTCCTCCAGTGGCCTGGACCTGCCCATGAAGGTGGTGGACATGTTTGGATGCTGCCTGCCCGTGTGTGCTGTGAACTTCCGGTGGTAGGAGCGGAAACTGAATTTTCTGGGAGTTAGGTTCTCAGATCAGCAGCTGAGGGAACCAATGTGGTCAGAGCTGCCTGCCCCCGCTCCCCCCCCCCCCCCCGCCCTGAGAAAGGCTCCACCTCCCTATCTGTGCAGCTCAGCCTGGTGGCCCTGGGGAGTGGGAGTCCTCCGATGGGCTGAGTCCTACTGCAGGAGTTGGTTTCCACCTAGAGCTCATGTTGAAGGAAAACTACCTGTCAATACTCAACTTGGGGCTTGTGCTCAAAGGATAAAGTGGTGGCTGGAATCGCCTGCACAGTTCACATGATTTTATTTCTCTTCCCTTTTGTCTGAGCTCATTTACTCTTATTCAAATTAGTCAAATGAGTATAATTCTGTCTCCACTCTTCCTGGCAAAGATGGGGGTTTGGAGAGGACAGTGTGAGAAGAGGCTCTGTAAACTGCCTTCTCATGGGCTCAGGAGCCAGCCTCTGGACGGAAATCAGGATGTTAGACCCTTGTGTGAGCTGAGCACTGCACTCTGGGGTTACCCAGAAAAGTCACCCATAATGTGCTGAGCCTACCTCCAATGGGGTTGCCTTTTACCTTGTTACTCTGCCGTGTCGTTAAGAAAACAAGCAGAACCCATTGAGCGTGTTCTCACTGCAAAGAGTATAGAGCAGAAAAGGCTCAGGTCCCTGTTCATTGCTCCCCCCCACAACCTCTAAATTGGTTTGGATTTTTGATATGTACCTTCCCAGGTCTATTTTCTATTCAGATGTCAAATCTAAGACCAGATTCATTGGAACTAGACTGACTGTTCCTGACCCCTAGCTTAGCCTGTGGGTGGGGAGTGGTGGTGTGGGGGTCCGGGTGGGCACCATGGAGTTCTGGTGTCTTCTCCAGGAGCTCTCAGGCCTCCCTCAATTCTCTCTGCAGCTTACATGAGCTTGTGAAACATGAGGAAAACGGCCTGGTCTTTGAGGACACAGAGGAACTGGCTGCTCAGCTGCAGGTAGGGTGTCTACCTCCATGCCAGGGCTTGCAGGGCTTCAGGCTGGCACTGGGCCATGCCCCTGCACTCCTTGGGCCTGTGCTGGGTCTGGGTGAAAGGCAGCAGGAGGTAGCAGTGGTTGCAAAGGTGGGCCTCAGTGGGCCCAGGGGAATTAAGGCGCACCCCACCTGCTGCTGGGTTTATGGAGCTTATACCACACAGATGATGCACAGGTGGACTGTGTGTCACTTAGGAAGCGACTGCATATCAGGAGGGAGAGTGAGGAGTGAAGGGAGCTTCCTAGACCAGCCTTGCAAGATGGGTGTGAGTCTTCAAAGGATACTTATTTCTTATTACAAAAAGTCATATATCATCATTTTTGATAGTTGAGACATGGGTGGCAAACTTTCCTGAAAGGCCCAGCTAGAAAAATCTGGTGTGACTGTGTTTCAATAAAGCTTTATTTACAAAGACAAGTGGAAAGTCCAATTCAGCCCACAGACTACAGTTTGCAGACACTTGACTTAGTGAAACTGGGAAGAACACAAGTGAAACTTAGTGAAACTGTTCTTCCCAGTTTGACTTGTTCCCAGCCCATGGGCTGGATGGTGCTGGGCAGAGGCTGAGGGGTGGATGCTCTTGGAGGAAGGAACAGCATGGCAGAGGCTGGGGGCTACTGCTGGTCAGTGTGTGGATGGCGAGCACTGCAGCTTGGCCGAGCTGTCGAGTAGGAGAGTAGGAAATGGAATATGGCTGGGGTGTGAGGGGTCCAGTAAGCCCAGTGAGGGAGGGGCTGGCTAGGCCAGGGAGGTCAGGTTCAGAGATGTTTGAGACCAGTTTCCCACACTGTGTGGAAACGGCGCAGGCTGGTGCAGGGAGGCCACTGGAGGCTCCCAGCCACTGGTGGTGGTATTATGGCCACAGAGGGAGGGTTTCTGAATCACTGGCTGGACAGCTGTGTTTGGGGTGCAGCTTTGTTTGGGGTGAGGCAGAGGTCCAGGCTGCTGGGAACGGGGGTGGGGGTGGCGGGAAGTGGTGATGAGGGAAGTTTTTGTCATTTTTCTTCTAGATGCTTTTCTCAAAGTTTCCTGATCCTGCTGGCAAACTGAACCAGTTCCGGAAGAATCTTCAGGAGTCCAAGCAGCTTCGTTGGCACGAGAGCTGGAAACAGACAGTTCTCCCTTTGCTTGTGGACACATGACCCCTTGGGCCAAAGACTGAACCCCCCTGAGTGTGTCTTGGTGTTGGATGTCACAAAGAGGAAGACCCTGAGGTTCATGCATACCCCTCCCTGCTCTCATAGCCTTCCCACCAGAACCGTGCTCCATGCTCCATGTCCCTCCTCTGGCCTCTTCCAGCTGCTGTCCGTTCCCTGCACAAACTATGTAGAACAGCGCCTCCCAGTGGATGGCAGTTCAAAGGATAGCAGCAGGTGCCACGCATAGGATGAAATTATCCCCGCACCCCCCTTTCCTTTAAACTTTTTTCAGAAGGCGAATTTTGGCAGTTTCATGACCACTTTGGTCAATAAAAAATCATATGGTCATTTCTAAGTTGCCAAACAGTCTCAATTCAGGACAGAGAGGTGAGGGCAGCAAGGTTTTCATTTAATTGGTGCTGGTATAGATGGCTTCCCATCCCTGGGGATACTTAGTTGCACCTCTATGACAGGGGTGTGGGGGTGTGGGGGTTGTGTTTTTCTCCCGCTGGCTGCTCCAGTTTTGGGAGGTCCACTCCACACAGAATCTGCTGGAAGTCTCCTCGCTTCCTGTTTCCTTTGAGAATGATTTAAATACCTCCAGCCAGCCAGGCTGTGGGCCTGTGCTCAGAGTGTTGTGTGCATTGGGCTGTCATAGTCAACAACATTAACACATCAGAAATGGAGGAGAAATCCCAAACCAAAGGGCCACCAATGAAATTTTCAATAAGATGGAGAAGGTTGTCTACCAAGTGAAGTGTTAGTTCCCAATGTATATTGTCAGAGACCATTTCATAGCTCTTCATGCTTTATGAAGGGTAAAAGGGCTTGGATGATTGGGACAGTTAAGGAGAGAGGATTTGTAATAAGGAAATCTTTACAGAGCCCTGGAGTATGAGTCCCACATCTTCTTAAAGTCGGGGGAAGAGGCGTCTCCCTCGCACCTCAAATTTTGGGAGGGAGCTTCCATGGCTCTACATGTGAGGCTAACCATGTAGCAGGGGATGTGGTGGTTGACACATCTGAACAGCCAGAGACAGGCTTCCCAGACAAGCTGAGGAAGGGCCAGCCTTCAGCTTGGAATGAACTTATTCTAATGACTGGGAATCCTTGGCCCAGGAAACTAGTTCAGCCTTGAGTCATTTCTTTCTCTCTCCTTTTTTTCCCCCACTGTTCAACTTTATTTATTTTTTAATTTCTTTATTAAGGTATTACATATGTGTCCTTATTCCCCCATTACCACCCACCTCCCATTCATGCTCCCACCCCCCTGTTGTCTGTGTCCATTGATTAGACCTATATGCATGCATATAAGTCCTTTGGTTGATCTTTGCCCCTTACCTCCACCCTCCCCTACCTTCCCTGAGGTTTGACGTTCTGATTGATGTTTCTCTGTCTCTGGATCTATTTTTGTTCATCAGTTTATGTTGTTCATTATATTCCACAAATGAGTGAGACCATGTGATATTTATCTTTCTCTGCCTGGCTTATTTCACTTAGCATAATGCTCTCCATCTCCATCCATGTTGTTGCAAATGGTAAGAACTCCTTTTTTACCGCAGCGTAGTATTCCATAGTGTAGATGTACCAGTTTTTTAATCCACTCATCTGCTGATGGGCACTTAGGCTGTTTCCAAATCTTAGCTATTGTAAATTGTGCTTCTATGAACATAGGGGTGCACATATCCTTTCTGATTCATGTTTCTCGTTTCTTGGGATATATTCCTATAAGTGGAATTACTGTGTCAAATGGGAGTTCTATTTTTATTTTTGAGGAAACTCCATACTGTTCTCCACAGTGGCTGCACCAGTCTGCATTCCCACCAGCAGTGCACGAGGGTTCCTTTTTCTCCGCATCCTCGCCAGCACTTGTCATTTGTTATCTTGTTGATAATAGCCATTCTGACAGGTGTGAGATGGTACCGCATTGTTTTGATCTCTTTTTCTTTCCTCTAGTTTAATACTTTTCTGTTAATAGCCTGTGGTCTATTCCACATCTCTTTGTCCCTGTTTTTGTCTCCTGGTGTCTGCCTCTCTCAGCATCTGCTGTTATGTCCCTAATATTTTGATTCCTGCTTTGACATGGGCACTGCGGCCCCCATACTGTAAGCAGAGATGTGCCATGTGCACCATGGGATGTGTGCCCAGAATGGAGGAAAATGTACTCGATATATGTTTTTACCTGCAAAAGTGGAATGCTTATCTCTGAGCCAAAATTTTCATTTCTGATTTATGGTGATTTGCTTACAACCAGAACTGCTGACAGAAAGGGGCACCCCCACACTTGAACAGTTATATTTCATTAGACCATAGTTGGTGATTCCTGATTCAGAATTTAACACTCTTCAAACATTTAAGTTCAATGAAAGTTTTATCAGCTTTCCCACATAAAAATTCTTTCCCAAGTGATTTAATTTTCCCAAACATTTGTAAACCTACAGCATTAGTTTCAGAATTTCCATCTCTGAGTGCTCTTCGTAGGGAAATAGCTTCTGGTTGTGACGAGGTGCCACTTCCCATGAGATCCCAGCCTTGCCTGGAAACAGAACATATGTGTCTCAGGATGGTGGGGTTTGCGGACAGGATGTCGCCTGTCAGTACAGGGCTGCAGGACAGGCCTGGGGTGGAAAAGAGGAGAGTGTACAGACAGATTTTCTAGCCCCATCCAGACATCTAGAGTCAGCCTCTGGGGGCAGGACCAGAAATCGTGTTTTGAAACACTTCATGACAGCCAGGTTTGCTGTCTCTGTCCATCAGCCATGCCCATCCCCAGAAGGTCATGGCCTGTCTGGGTTCCCTGTAGCTCTGCACCTGTCCTACACCTCATCACCAGGTGCAGCCAGAATCTGAACCCGCTCTGCCTGACTGGTCATCGCGTACCTCCTCACAAAGGCTGGACACGCATCTGAAGGGACAGCCATCCTCTTCAGGAGCACAGATGCGTGTGAAGAGCCATTGGTAAAGTTCATTTTGTCAGTTTTATTGTGAATGAAAAATTAATATTTAAAAAGAAAATGACATAAAAGTATAGAAGCACCTATGATCCTGCTGTCCCAAGTATGACAACTGTTAACTAGTGTCTATTCTTCCAGTTTCCCCCCCATGTGAATAGTAATATAAGGGTAATTATTTTTAAAAATAAAAATTGGCTTGTACTATTTATGCTGTTTGGCACTTTGCTATCTTCACTTAAAATATATTGTAGATTTTGATGGTTACCAGATGGGAGGGGGGTAGGGGATAGGTGAAAAAGGTGAAGGGATTGAGAACTACACATTGGTAGTCATGGGGATGTAAAATACAGCAAAGAGGATGTAGTCAGTTATACTGTAATAACTATGGTATCAGATGGGTACTAGATTTATTGGAGTCATCACTTTTTAAGTGACATAAACGTCTAATCACGGGGTTGTACACCTAAAACTAATATAATGGCAACTGTAAATTAAAAAATATATTAAAAAATATATACTGTAGATACTTTGTCCCATAAGTCCCATCTCCAAAAGGACTTCATTCTTTTCGAGGCTCACAGTACTCTGCCAATGGGACATGGGCACATGTGGGTGTGTGTGTTCGGGTGGTCTCTGTGTTTGCCAGCAGAGGCTGCTGCAGGTGGGGCTTTGCTGGGGTGGATGTTGGGGAAAATGGGTCCTGCACTGTTGTCAGGTTCAGAGTTAGAAGGCCTGGATGGGCCTGGCAGGTGGTGGGAATTGTAGGGCAGTGGGTGTGGGGTGGGAGATTAGGGGTGGAGAGCAGGAGCTGGCTGCCTGGCTCCAGTCCTTGGAGCTTAGGCCGTTACTTAGCTTTCCTACACCCATGTTTCCATGGGCGACAGAGGATGATACCCCTCCAGCTGCTAGAGGGGCTGGCACATTTCAGGTCTGGGGACAGTGCCTGGTCCGCAGCAATACCAATTCAGGGCAGTAAATGGCAGACTCCTCTCCCTTCTGAAAGTCACCCCTTGTTCTTCCATTTACTACACGTTTAATCTAGTAATAGCAGCTCCTGTTTTCCTGGGAGTTCCTGTGAGTCAGGCCCTGCTCCACCTAGGTGGATGTTTCTGCTGTACAGATGCCCTGGAGGCAGTGCCAGCCCAGCTCCACCAGGGAGGGTGTTGGAACCAACTCTAGAGCCTGACGGCAATGTGGCCTGAACTTCGTCTACCCTGACACCACTGGCATCCGCCATCCTGTCCACTTTATAGCCAATGAAACCTGTCTTAAACACATGGCAGGGCTGCTGGTCCTAGCCCTCCAGGATCACGGTGTGCACTCTGTCACCCGGAGCCTGCTCTCCCCCCCGCCTCCTCTGCTGACCTCAGGGCGGGAGTTGTTGCCCCAGCCCAGCTCCTGGTTTGTCGCTGGGACCCCATTCTCTCACTTCCCTGGTTTCTGCCTCACTGGAGTCCTGTGTGGGGCCAGCACAGTGGCCCCTGCAGGTTGGACGGCCTCTCAGCCTGTCCTGGGCTCACCTAGCTCAGTGGTGAACAGCCAGCATGTCTCCGGGTTGCGGATGGTGAAGGCAATGTAGGCGTCAGGAGCCTTCCGGTCCTTCTGGCAAGCAGAGAGTGCCTGCAGGACCCTGACCAGTGAGAGGACAGTTTCTGGGCAGTACAGCACATCTGCAACGCAAAACCCTGGGTCACTGACAGGGACTCCCTCCAGGATTCAGGACCCCAGAATGGAGAGCGCTGGGTTGTGCCAACCCTGGCAGCAGGTCAAGGGCCAGGAAAGCAGCAGTTCCATTAGATGGGAAGAAAGTTATGTGTGTAAAAAAAGAAAATCCTTAGGAGAATGAAAGCTGCTGAAAGACAAGGCAACTGAAAAATATCAAGGACTCACTGCTGCTCCTTTAAAAAAACAACAAAACCAATTCTTTAATAAAGCAAACCTGAGTCTGCTTCAGACTTCTTGCCTCTTTGCTCTCCGCACTGTGGGGACCAGCTCGCTACTGCCTCACAGCCAGGCTTACAGGGATGGTGCCACCTTGGGGTGTGCTGCTTGGGCTCTGCGCTTGGCCACTGTGTGCCTATGGGTCTCAGGGCTGTGGCCCAGGACCAGAGGTATAGACAGCTGTCAGCCAGGGGCTGAGGTGAGCTTGGCAGAGGATAAGGGGCCTGTTGGTGGCCAAGCTGAATGTCCCTTCTCTCAAGGAACCTGTCCTTGCACTAGACATGGGTGGTCCCCTCCGTGGGGACTCATCTACGAAAGACATGGTGTGCATCTTGGACAGAAACATGCAGGAGCTCTTCTCAGGGCCACACAGACAAGTGGCGATGGTACAGAGCACAGGGAAGCCAGCGCTGACAGAGGTGGGGCACTCAGAGCGCCTTCCCTGACTCGGACTCCACTACGGTTGGACCCTGAGCCCACGGGTGCCCGTGACACACTGAGGACTTAGACAGTCCTGGGAATATTGTGCTGTTCCTGTGGCCCTGACAAGACAAGGCTGCCACGGCCATTTCCCACGCCCTCCGCCTGAAGATGGGGCTGCTCTCCCTATTTGATTTAGGTTCTAGATGGCAACTGAGTGGCTTCCCTCAGGCTCTGGAGAGGGACACAAAGGCCTGGCTAATATGTCACACCACTGTGGTGCCCTGGGGCCTGCTCTGCTCATCCCAGGCCTTGTGGGCAAGAGCCAGGTTAATTTATCTGATGGAACCACTACAATGGAGTGCAAAAGTAGCCGCTTGATCTAACAGGCACATGTGGCTTTAGGGCATCCAAGAGGCACACCCTGTGCTTTGATGTTGCACTGGAGGCTCACAGTGACCCTTCCAGATGTCTCATCTGTACCTCCCTGACCCTGCAGAGTCCATGGTCCGCTTCCCTGAACTGAGAGTGGGTGGAGCCACAGGGAGGCCACAAATGGAAGCCACAGAGGGCTGAATGACACCTGCTGCGATGATGATGTCTGGCTGCAAGGCAGCGAGCTGAGGGGCCGTCACGATGTCCCAGTCTAGCTGCGTCACCGTCACCCTGGGGCTCTCTGCGTTGTGGGTGTTGTGTCCTGGGTGCTGAGCAGGGGTGGTGGCATCTGACTCTAACAGGAGGCCATTGAGAAGGATGTTCCCTCGGAGCTGCTCGAGGACAAGGCTGTGACAGTCGCTGAAGACATATGCTCTAGGATGGCATATCTTGCAAATGGCCAGGCCTGTGAGGCCGGCTCCACTGCCGAGCTCTAAGACAGTCCTGAGTGGGAGAAAGGGACACGTGTTCGAAATCGTGCTGGGGAAAACTCGCCTTGGTACCCTGCCCTGTGCCCCGAGGTCACCTGTGAGTGAAAGCCGCTGGGTTCTCTATGGCCCATTCTGCAAGGTAGAGTGCGGCATTCCACGTGACCAGGCCGGTGGTGCCATGGGAAATGATGGCTGAGCTCTCAGAGAGTGTGACTGAGTCCCCGGAAGGCTGGATGGAGACAGGTAGAGAGATAATCCAACCACCAGAAGACAAGCAGCTGGCGTTTAATCACAGCAGGTGGATGGCTAAATAAACTGGTATGCCCATGCCATGGAATACCACACAGCAATAAAAAAGAATTGTTGACACATGCACCAACCTGGATGGATTGCACGGGCGTTATGCTGAAAGAAAAAGGCCAATCTCAGAAGGTCACATACTGTGTGATTCCACTTATCTAACATTCTCAAATTATAGAGTTGTGGAGACGAAGAAACAGATCAGTGGTGGGGCTGCCTGGGGTAGGAATGGGGACTAGGCATGGGTGTAACCAAGAAGGGGTGGCCTGAGGGAGGTCTTTGCCGTCACAGAACAGTTCCGAGTCTTGACTGTGGTGGTGCCTGTGTAGGTCCCCACATGTGGTGGATGACTCAGAATTACACACACACTGTGCCATGTCAGTGCCCTGGGTGTGATGCTGTGAGTGTCAGGTGTTTCCACTGGGGGACACTGGGGAAAGGGCATATGGACCTCCCTGTACGATTTTTGCAGCTTTCTGTGAATCTATAGTTATCTATAATAATAAAAGTGTAATATGCTAATTAGACCGGATGTTCTTGCGGACAAAGCCAGGGCTATGAGGGTCGAGGCAGAGGTGGCTGCCATGGGGGACGGGGACCGAGCCCCTTGCACAAATTTTGTGCATTGGGCCTCTAGTTAAGGGAACTTGACTACCGAGTACCATTTGTCCTAACCCCAGCATATGAATTGAGAGGGTTGGGGGACACAGTTCATCCCATAACTATATCTTAATTTATTTTTCATTTTGGGGAAATGAAAAATACACACACACACACACACACACACACACACATTTGTTGTTGTTGCTAATCCTCACCAGGGGATATTTTTCCAATCATTTTTAGGGAGAGTCGAAGAGAGAGGGAAAGACAGAAAGAAACATTGATGTGAGAGAAACATATTGATTGGTTGCCTCCTGCACAAGCCCTGACCAGGGCCCCAGGCCAGGGAAGAGCCTGCAACCAAGGTATGTGCCCTTGAACGGAATCGAACCCAGGACCTCCGTCTGATGCTCTATCCACTGAGCAAAACCAGCTAAGGCTTAAATATATTTTTATTGATTTCAGAGAGGAAGGGAGAGAGAAAGAAACATCAATGATGAGAGAATCATGGATTGGCTGCCTCCTGTACGCCCCACACTGGGGACTGAGCCTGCAACTGAAGCATATGCCCTGACCAGGAATCGAACTATGACCTCCTGGTTCATATGTCGACACTCAACCACTGGGGCAGCCTTTGGAAGCTGAGCACAACCCCCAGACAAGAGCCAGAAAGGAAATGGAACCCAAGTCCTACAGCCACAGGAATGAATTTGTGCCAATGACCTGCATAAGCCTGTCCCAGCCCTCTTGACAACTTAATTTTAACCCTATGAGATTCAAAGGAGAGAAATCAGCTAAGCCCAGCAGACTTCTGATCTACAGAACTATCTGACAATGTGACAATTTATGTTGCCTTAAACTGCTAAGTTTGTTGGTAATACTATGCCTTTATGATGACAATGTAGCTATGGTGTGGCAATAAACAAATAAAAAGAGGGAGAATGGGGATAGTGTATATAAAGATTTTATACTGTTTTCAGCAAACATAATGGTGGATAGGATCAACTGCATGAGTATTTGGGATAAAGCAAATAGGCATTTGGGGGACATCCTAACGTTATCCCCTGTGTTCTTGAAACCAGAATTTCCAGTGTGGGAGAAAGGAGAGACAGATGCACTGTAGAGAGGCTGAGTGAAACCCCGCAGTTCTGAGACTGACAGCTGTCAGAAGGGAGGGGGGTCCGGAAGCTGGATGAAAGAAGGTGAAGGGATTAGGCAAAAAACAAAAAAAACTCTCTTTCTCTCTCTCTCTATATATCTCATAGACAGACACCGACAACAGTGTGGTGATAGCCAGAGGGAAAGTGGGGGTGGGGGGAGGTGATGGTGAGGAGGGCAAAGGGGGAAAAATGGGTCAAAAAGAGACTTTGCCTGGGGTGATGAATGCATGATACAGTGTACAGAATATTAAAAACATTTTTATTTATTGATTTTTGAAGAGAGGAGGCAGGGAGAAAGAAACGTTGATTTGTTGTTGATTTATTGGCTGATTCTTGTATGTGCCGTGACCAGGGATCAAACCTGCAACCTTGGTGTATCAGGATGACGCTCTTACCAATTGAGCTACCCAGCCAAGGCGATGCTTTGTTGAATTGTACACTTGAAACCTGTACAGTTTTGTGAACCAATGTCACCCCAAAAAATTCAACTACAAAAAAAGAAACCCTGCAGTTCTGATTTTGAATTGGAAATGTCAATATGGATTCATGAGGTATTCTATGTTAAAAAGTATGTATATACATATTACCACTCATATCCCAGTTCTGTTCACTGGAAAGGCCTACACTGTAGCAATGAACACCCTAATGCCCAGATTTTGGTCTTGAAATCTCATTTCCCAGTAAAAGAAACCAGGGCTTGTTTCCTAGTCTGGGATAGGAAATATGCAAGATGAGTCTGGAAAAGCTTGACAAAAAATACATCAAGAGCCCTGGCCTGTGGGGCTCAGTTGGTTGGAGTGTCGTCCCATGAACCGAAAGGCTGCCGGTTTGATTCTCAGTCAGGGTACATACCCAGGTTGTGGGTGTGATCCCCAGTCGGGGTGCATACAGGAAGCAATCAATTGATGTCTCTGTCACATTGATGTTTCTCTCTCTCTCTCCTTCTAAAATCAATAAAAACGTATTTTAAAAAAATTAAGCAAGAAAACGATGAGGGTAATGTCAAAAGGGCTCAGAAGCCTATTTGAAGTGCCTCAAAATAGCACATTTTGAGCTTCAACTGTTGTGTGCAGAACGAATTTTTGTGGGGCAAGAAGCTAGAAGACCAGTCAGAAGGCTGAGACAGTGATCCAGGCTGGTGAGGATAGAGGTGGGGGAGAGTGGGAAGTGACTGCTGTCCTATAACATCCACTCATCAAGCATTTATTGGGTACTGGGTGCGATGTCCCTGCTATGTAAACACTATGCATAACCTAATTTAACTCCAGCCACCCCATAAGATAGCTACTATTATTTGTCAAAGTGCTTGATTTACAGATGAAGAAACAAGCTCAGGGGTGGTTAACTGACTCCACCTAAGACCACAGAGCTGATGAGTCAGGATCTGAACCCATGGGAGGCTGCTGGAGCCTGAGTTGTAACTCTGTGTGCAGAGGCGGGTGTCTGGCCTGTGTGGGGAGGAAGGCGCACGGCTCCTACCAACAGATAGCTCCTGTGGCACTGAGTGGGCTCCTCGGCTGTCAGGATCTCTGCCAACGCCTCGTACAGCTCGTTCAAAGGCTCTTCATGAGCAGCTTCATGCTGGGGGTGGTGGAACAAAAGCTTCAGCAAGAGCATTAAATATGGACCCTCATGAATCAAAGGTCCTGTCTATTTGCTTTTACTCTGACTTCTAAAAACGGCTGGAGGATTTTCACCAAATATGGAGGAGCAGATTGGGATGGATTGACATAACATGGGCTACCTGGCATATAAAAAATTCACTCAGTGGGGGTACCTGGGTATCTCAAATAGGTATAGAGAAGGTGAGGGTGAGAATAAGGTATAAACACGGAATGGCATGAGAGCTGTTGTGTGACAGGGACAGAGAGCTCTGCCCTTCGACCATGATGTCCTGGATGGAAAACACAAATGGTGCTTTTAGGTGCGCCCAGGCAAAAGCCACAGGATGGGCACTCCACACTTCAGGGTGTGGCTTCATCAGGGGGCAACCTGTCCTGCGCCCCATGGGGGTGGGGTGGGGTGGGATGGCATCCGGTGGCCTTGCTCCCCCTAGTGGTGCGGAAGAGACCTGCTGGTGACTGCTAGATGTGCCATGCTGGTGAGAATGAGGGATGGAGGCAACGGAGAGGCCCGGAATCGCTCCATGTGCTAAACGTGGGTGAGGCACAGCCCTTGTATTCAGAGGCCAAACAGGTCAGGCCTGCTACTGATCACTGAGGGTTTGTCTTACTGAACTCCAGTCTAACATGAAACTCATCAAATTTGGGTTCAACCTTAAAATCCATCCTGTATCAGTCAGGAAAAGAGCTATTCCAGGTAGTTCATTGCGGGGGAAGGTATTAAGGGAAACTAGTTATAAAGGCATTGCAAGACCTAAAACTTTCAACAAGGACAGTGCATCAATACAGAGACTGGCAACAGCAGGAAACTGTCAAAACCTCTCAGGTGGCAGAACAGAAGGAGAAGGTGGGGATACGATGCTCAGGGCTGCCCAGTAGAAATGACAACTCGCACAGGGACCACAGAGGAGATGCAGCTGCTGCTGGAGATCCCTCGAGGCAGAGAGGGAGAAAGGGTTTGCAGAGGAGGCAAAGGACATGGGATGGATTTGAGCTCCAACAGGCAAAGCTGGGCAGAGGGCCCACTTCTGGAGAGTTAGCCAAGTGCCAGACACTGTCTGGCTACTGGGCAGACAGTGCCAACCACTGACCTTTCTGATGAGCTCTGAGAGAAAGCACCGAACATACTTCACAGACGGTGGATGCTTCACGCACAGAGGATGTTTCACGGTCTGTGACAAAGGACACATATGAGTTGGTGAAGAAACCCGGCCTTAAGTCTCCCATGAGCTCTAAGTGACTACACAGCAAACCCCAGTTACCCGATCCCTCAGCAAACACATACAGACACGAAGGTTCTGGCTTTAGGTGATTCTCATGCATCTGAAAGAGTAAGTCTTCAGAATAAGCCCTTTCCCAACAATTCTCTGCTGCAGCAGCACAGACTGTGGCAGTGTTTCTAATGCCCATTCTGGGCAGGAACATGAGGCACGCGGACCCAAGCGAACACCTTGCTGAATGTCTGCATCTCCCCAAATTCCTGTGAAATCTAACATTCAATGCAATGGTTTTATGAGGTGGGGCCGTTGGGAGGTGATTAGGTCATGAAGCGGAGCCCCCAAGAATGGGATTATTACACTTATATGAGAGACCCTCATAGTGGTCCCTTGTGCCTTCCACCATATGAGGATACAATGAGAAGATGGCCCTCTATGAACGAGATAGCAGACCCTCACCAGATACTGAAGTTGGCACCTTGATCTTGGACTTCGCAGCCTCCAAAACTGTGCGAAATAAATTACTGTTGTTTATAAGCCACGCAGTCTATGGTATTGTGTTATAGCAGCTGGATTGGTCTAAGACACATCCCTTTCCAGGGCAGCCAGCATGAAAGAGAGTTTGTAGTAAGGACAAGTGTGGATTGCCTGGCTCCATGGAGGAGACAAGGGCCCAAATGGTGGAACAAGGCAGATTTGGCACCTGTCCTCCTGGAACTCATATCCCAGCCAAGGAGATGAGCAGGAGCCAGACCATGATGAGTGCTCTGATGGCCAGGGCAGAGGAAGATGAGGGCTCCACCTGGGACGTGGAGGAGGGGAAAGGGGGCTCTCAGGGGTGACAGTTCAGTGGAAACCTAGAGAATCAAAAAGCAGGGGAAGAAGATCCAGGCAGAGAGAACAGCTTAAGCAGGCTCCAAGGTGGCCACAGCCTGGCATTTTGGGAAGGAGGGCAGGGTGACAGGAGCAGTGAGAATAGGGGCCAGTTCCAGGGGGCCTGTTGGCTGGAGGGACATTATTTTACCCAAGGGCAATAAAATACCCACACACTGCTCAGGGGCTTTCTAGTTGGCTGGTGCGATGTGGGGGTGAGAATCAGAGTAGCCTACAAGACAACGAACAATGACCTTAGACATGCCTGAGCTTACAGTCCTGAATACTAGACTGCCCTGAAGTCCTCCCTAGCTACAGCTCTACCTTCTCTACTTGGTGGTCAGAAGGATACTCCTGGTTCACCTTCCACACAGGAATTCTTTTTTTTAATCCTCAACTGAGGATGAGAGAGAGAGAGAGGAACAAAAAACAACATTGATCACTGGTTGCCTTCTGTATGTCCCCTGACCAGGAATCGAAGCTGCAACCTTTTGGTATAGGGGACTATTCTACAACCAACTGAGCCCCACTGGCCAGGGCCACACAGGAGTTCTTAATCTGGGTTTCTTGGAGGGCTTAGTGGTGGGAGGAGGCTCTGTGACTCCCCTGAATTTGTATTCCAAATGTATTCTGATGCTTTTTTTTTTTTTTTTTTTCTGGGGGGAGAGCCCATAGCTTTGGGTTTTGAGAAAGGTTCATGACCCTTCACAGGGTTGAGAGCCAGGAGGCAATGTAATCTGCACTTGATCCACATGGCAAGGGGCAAGTCAGGCACAGTGGTGGTTCCACATATACCCTCACCCACACGTATCTTATAATCTAAAACTCAACTCTAAAAAGCAGGGGACCACCTACATCTAGAAGAGAAACACAAGAGGGCAAGACTTGCATCTTTATTTTTCCCTTAAATGTAAAGAAGAAATTCTCTGAACAGCTAGCAAATGCTAGATGTTCCCACAGCTGTCACTTGTTTTCTCTGTGGACAGTTTAAAAAACATCTGCCAGACTCCCTCCTCTCAAGTAGATTTCTGTATATTCTGATATCTTCATCTAAGAAAGCAAAAGAGCCAGAGCTCTCTGAGGTGCTCCCACTCAAATGCAGTGCCTTTCTTTGGAAAGGAGACAAGCACAGGCACGGCACTTCTGTCATGTCCTCCTGGGCACGTCAGGAGGCTGGTGACTGCATCCCAGTGGCTCTGTGAGTCTTACCTTCTGCAAAATATCCAGTAGCAGCTCAGAACTGGAGTCCCTTAATTTCTCTTCTAGGCTCTATTTGGAGACAGAGTGGGGGAGAGAGAGAAATCAAGACATTTTCACAGGAACATTAAACATACAATAGGACATGTTGGCAAAGTGCTAAGTGATCTCTCCCCAGGGACCTTGGCGAACTGGAAGTAGAAGCCACAGGTGGCTGCAAGCCTGACCTTGACAAGTCCCAGGTTACACCTGGATGAGTCGGAGAAAGAATTATCAGGAGACAGACTCTTGGTTTGCATTAGCCCTGGCTGCTAAGCCTCGCCTGGGTCACAGACTGGCTTGGTGGCTGTCCTCGTCAGCCAGGAATTACAGTTAGCCAGGACATCAGCGCCTGATGGGCTTGCCTTGGACTTGACATCCAAGTTAATGTGCAGCTGCCAGGCCCAGCTTATATACTATCCTCTCCTGCGGGGGACTCCTGGTAGTGAGCTCAGGCTCCAGAATCAGACAGACTGCCTGGCTGGTGTGTGACCCTGGGCAGATCCCTTTGTTTCTCCAGAACAACTTATCACATGCTGTAAGACCTGTCCCTGGCCTCTCTCTCATCTCACTTGCCATCATCCATCTCACCTCTGCTCATGCCACTCCAGCCATATTGGCCTCCTTACAGCAGCTTGCTCTCATTGGCAGAACCTCTGCACGCCCTGCTCCCCAAGACCTCCCCACAGCCCACTGCTTCACTGTTCAGGTCGTGGTTCAAATTTCCCCTCTTGGAGTCCTTCCCAGATTCCCCTACTTTGATGAAACATTTAATTGTTTTATTGACTTTATAGCCACTGCTATCCCGTGGCGTTTTCTTATTCATTTACGTGTTTATTCTCTGGCTCTCCCATCTGAACAAGGCCTCACCTGTGTGCTGCTGATCCTGGTGCCTGGCTCATGGAAGGCATCCAGTAAACATCTGGATGGAATAAAAATACTAGCTAACACTTACATCCATTTACCATGAGCCAGGCACTGCCTCAGATACTTCATTGTCATGCACTCCTGACAACAGCCCTTTGAGGTAAGGATCCTGTGTTACCAATAAGAAAACTACAGCCCAGAAGTGTGCAGTCACTTGCCCAAGGTCACACAGCTTGTATGGGATTGGGCCAGGATTCCAAGCAGGAGGCTATCTCTCAGGTCTGAGCTCTCCATTGCTGCACTCTACCTCTCTTCTAGTCAACCTGTGTGGTAAAACACAATAACAGTAATAGCACCCACCACATGGGTGTTGTGGGCCAGCCTAGGTATGCATTTAGCATGGTCCTGGTACAGAGTATGCACTTATTTTATGTGAACAATTTTAGCTGATATGGAATTGGGTCCCATAGATGCTGTTAGAAAGGTTTAAATTTTGGGTTAAAAATGTACATATTCCGTTGTGACTGGAAATGAGCTCTCAGAATGCTAAATGGTTTATGTCAATAAAATACAAATGACTAACGAGGGGAAGACCCGGGAAGAATACATATCCAAACTGAGTCATCCCAGTGAGCTCACTGCACATGAACTATAAAGGAGGCAATGTCATGAGAAATCTCCTTGGCAGAAGGAAGCTGCTGCCATGCCATTGGCCTGTGCAGTGGCAGGTCCCAGGGCAGGGGAGCTGAGACTTCTATCATCTATTTTCTGGCCAGCTTTGTTCCTCCCTGTCTCTTCCTTCCGAGGCTTAAGAGCCTCCAAGTTGCCTCTGTGACGATTTTGTCCAAAGCTGATGACAAAGATGAAAACACCCAGGGGCATATGTCTGTAATTGGGTGCGGTAGTTGTCTGTGATCTGGTCACTGCGCTCATTGCAATCTGATCTCTAGCTGTGCTGAGGCCATAGACCCATGGTCGGCAAACTGCGGCTCGCGAGCCACATGTGGCTCTTTGGCCCCTTGAGTGTGGCTCTTCCACAAAATACCACGGCCTGGGCGAGTCTATTTTGAAGTGGTGTTAGAAGAAGTTTACGTTTAAAAAATTTGGCTCTCAAAAGAAATTTCAATCGTTGTACTGTTGATATTTGGCTCTGTTGACTAATGAGTTTGCCGACCACTGCCATAGACCGTTAAAATGGGCAACAGCAGCTGTTTCTCATGACCGGGATAACTGGTTAAAAAAAAAAGTAATGAAAATTATTGGGAACTGTCCATGACCCTAAGAACCTGAGTGAAAAAGGTAGTTGGGAGGAAACCCTGCATTCCTTCAATTCGTGGGACCCAAGTCAGCAAAGGTAGCGGAGGGCAGTAAGGGCCCAGAGGAGAGGGAGCTGGTGGCCGGGTGAAGGGTGGGCTTCCCAGGGGCGCGCAGGTGCACCTCCTGCTCTCCGCCATCAGCCCGCTTGGCCCCCAGCGCAGCCCCAGGTCCAGCACCAGAGGTAAGGCCCGTCAGACACCCGAGAAAGCCGAGGCCGTCCAGTGGCGGGGAGGGCGGGAGTGGGAGCCGGTAGCGCCCCCCTCACCAGTACTTCGCCACCCACCGCTGGCACTCAGCGCGCCCTGCAGCCCACCTGCCAGGGGAAGGAGCGAAGCGCGCGTGCCGCCAGGAAGCGGCGCTCGAAACTCTGCAGCAGGTGCGAGGCTTCCACGCTCTCCTCCGGCGCCATGACGGGGCGGAGCCGCTGCGTTTGCTCGGGAGACGGGGCGGAAGCGGGGAGGCGCCTGGAGGAGGCGGGACCAACCCTAGGAGACTCGCGGGTTCTGAGGGCGGGGCTTGAAGCGGCCAGAGAAGGCCAGAGAGGTCGGGGACGGGGACTGGAAGCGGGGCCAGGCGCGCTCGTGCTCTGGGTGGAGAGGTTAGGGTGTCCAGGCGGGGCCAGGCGGTGCTTGCGTCCCTCAGTGTGGTTTGGGGAGGGAGTCAGGGCGTTGCGGGTTCTGGGAGGCGGGACTTCGGGAAAGCTGGAGACGGGTGCAGGAGGCGGCTCGGGCGAGTTTTGAGTTCTGGGAGGTGGGGCCAGGGTCGGAAGGGGCGGGGTCAGGGTTTGGCGCCACACAAAAGCTTGGCAGAGCCGCGAGCGCTCTCCTGGGAGCTCCCCTGAGGCTGAGATGTCGGTAAACATTCTCGCTGTTCCCGCACTTTCCCGAGGGTTTTTTTTTTTTTTTTGTCGGGGGCAGCCCCCGCCTCCCTAACCTAGCCCTGTCCCCGTTGACGCCACTTCTCTGTGTGAATGGGCAAAAGGGACCCTGACCGCCCTCATGACCCTGGAGGGGGTGCCTACTCAGGCCCGGGGTCCGTGGACTCCGGCCATGGCCGCCCTTGCCCTTCTTGGAAAAGGGCATTTAGGTCAAAGTGTTGTTTTCCAAACTGGCTGGCATACGGAGGGCGAAGAGAAACGGAAGAGAGGCAGGCCACCCCAGGTGGGTAGGTGGCAGGTTTAATAAGGGAACTTATTTAAGAGTCTTGTCTGGGAAGTCTCGAGAGGAGTAGGTCTCCGCGCTACTCGCCAGAATCTTAAAAGTTTCCGTAGAGGCCTTTAGTCGAACCCGTACCCAGTCCAGGTGGTCCATCACCATAGTTCTCTCAAGGCTGCGTCCTAGAACCCGCTCCCACTTTGGGGACGGCGGGCAGGGGAGGGGTGAGGCGCCTCCACCTGCCCTGGCCCGCTCCCAGGTCAGCCTGAGGTCACATCATCTCCATGACCTCCTCTGACAGAATGCAGGAGCTCTCGCTCCCCCAGCCTTTGGGTCTGTCCCTAACCCAATGAGGACTTTTGTTCACCAAATGCTTATTAGCACTTACATGCTTGGCACTGGGGATGCAGCAGTGAGAAAAACCAGGAGTGGTCCCTGCTCTCCCGGGCCGCAGGGGCTCTTGGGGGAAGGGGACATTGAAGTAATCATCGCACCTAAATGCAGAAGCATGATGGCATTAGATGCCAAGCAGGCGAACTCGGAGCTGAGTGGGAGTGAGACTATGCAGGAAAAAGGAGTCTGAAAGAAGAGTAAGGGGCTCTTGGGTGTTGTGGAGTGGTACAGAGGTAGGGATAGGGAGGAAAATTAAAAAATAATTATTTCTGTGTGACATAATCATGTCTTGAGTGAAAGGCAGGGCAGATAGTTCCCAACTTACCAGTGCTGCCTCTGGAGTTTGAACTGTGTTCAAAGTCTACACGGTTAACTTCACAAATCTCTCACAAAACTCTTAGAAGCATCTCGAGAGCTAATTTGCAGAAGGCAGATGAGAGGACAGATGAAATCTCATTACCCCTTTTGGATGAGCAACACTGGAGCCTGTTCAGCTATGAGAACTAGAGAGGAGAATTAATTCTAATTGAATGCATTTATTCTCTCATATCTGTTGTGCTTTTTCCACGACCAAGAGAGCACAGGATCTGACACAAAAATGGCTTATCTTTTCATTCCTTCAACACTTGTTGATTTAAAGAAAGAAGGTGCGTTGTGGCGATTGCTGTGTCTTCACATGGAATTCATGGTTTCAGGTTCCGAGATGTTGCAAAAATCTTCCTAGTCACAATGTTGGGAGATAGAGTTACCGGTGATACAACAATGAGTCTTAACTATGATTTGAGTCTTTGTCCTAAAGGGCGACTCTCGGGATTTCGGTCAGGTGCATTGGTTCACTTTTGCTGTTTTGATCAGCGCTCTTCCTGCAGTAGAAAACCAATGCCAACGGGTCAGTTAAACTCATGAATACAGGGCTTATTCTAGGAACACACATAATAGCTATTATCTTTCCTCTGAGGAGTGAAAGGACATGTATAGTTAATGTCAGAGTAACACTGTCTGATGTTATACTAAGATATTAATAAACCTAGGCTGGTCCAACCTTACCTAATACCATAGATGGGAAGCAGATTGGGGAAGGATCCTGAGTAGGCTGCAGCATGGATCTACACCTAGAAGAAACCTTCATCTTTGTGTGAGGGCTCTCAGGAGGGACAGAGGTGATACATTTCAGGTCTGAATCTGGAAGGATCAAGGCACTGAAGGGATGTTTAAGGTTTTATGGACCTCAAAGGTGTGGTATGTTCAGGCATAAATGAAGATTAGGACTGCCGTTTAACACAAATAAAAATTCCAGGTGGTGTTGATATGGAGAGAAGCATTAAGACATCCCAGTGGTCCTTCCAGTGGCAAGAGGGATGTGCATGAGCACATGCTAAATTAGTGATTCAGCTTTTGGATTTGAGGCTTTCATTAATAGTAATAATAATAAAAACCTAATGCATTTTAACTGTATAGAATGGTTGCCTTTTAGAAATTATGCTGTGGGCATGGCAATTCAATCAGTACATTGCAGTTTTTCCTGTATCTCTCCTATGGCTAATGGTTTCTGTAAAAAAGGACCAATTCATTTCTTTCTAAAATGTTGCTTCAGGGTGTAGAGACCTTTATAGGTCATGTTTCAACTAACAGGAAAATTTTGTAGTTTAAATAGAATTTACGCTAACTGTGGGCTTTGAAATGGAGTTAAGGTTAAGTAAAGTTCTGCCTTTCGGTAGTTTATAGTGTTAGAGAGGTCCCCATGCTATGTCCAAGTAGAAAAATGGTCAGGGTTGGGTGCAATAATACAGAAGGCTCAGACCAATGATAAACTACTGAGATGTAGAAAGCAGTGCACCTTTTGACAAAGCAAAGCTCATATAATGCTTTGATTGGTGGCTGAACCAATATTAGGGGTTGAATTGTTCCCCTCCTCCCCAAAGATATGGTAAAAGTCCTAGGTATGTGACCTTATTTGAAAATAGGGTCTTTGCAGACATAATTAAATTAAGATAGGGTCATACTGGATTACAGGGGTTCCTAAATCCCATGACTGGTGTCCTTAGAAGACAGTGACACAGGGAGAAGGGGCTGTGCGACAATGGAGGCAGAGATTGGAGGAAGAACATCAAGGACTGTTGGCAACCACCAGAAGCTAGAAGAGGCACAGAAGGACCCTTCCCTACAGGTTTCAGAGGGACCATGGCCCTGCCCAACCCTTGATTTTGTATTTTCAGCCTCCAGATCTATGAAACAATACTTTTCTGTTGTTTTAAGCCACCCAGTTTGTGGTACTTTGTTACGGCAGCCCTAGAAAACTAATACAACTAGTGTATAATTTGGGGGTCTAGTGCAACATGAAAATGCAGGGTCCTTGTTAAGAATTTTGAGACTGTGGTAGTAGCTTATTAAACCAAGGTGGGGGCTCTTCTGAGTCCTGGGACCAAGGTGGCTCTGGTTGCTGGGTTCTCAAAGTGCTGGACCCCTTGTGGCAGGATGTGATTGAAATGGATGATTATAATGTGCACCAACCACAGGAAACCCAAAGGCCACTCACTTCTTTTTCCGACGAATGGCTGTATACATCACGCTAGTGACAAACAGAACTGCAAGAACTCCTGTGATAGTCCCGAGACCTATTGCTGTATTTTGGAGAGCAGATGACCTCTGCATCTCCGCTCCTGTTAAAAAAATCAGATGGTTTTTAATTGTCTGATTATTAAGAGGCTGTTCCAGATGCTCCAGGGTCCAAGGGAAGTTTCCCATCCAGGCGCTAGTGAATATTAATTATGGAAATGAAATGTACATTTAACCCAAGAAAGTGCTCACTGTAGAGAAATCTCACAGGGCAAGTCATTGAAAGACGATTTACTAAATGACCTATTTGCCAAATGATCCATTTGCCTAATGACCACTTTGCCAAATGACCAATTTGCTAAAAGCCAATTCACTGAAAATCAGTTGGTGGGATGTCCACTGCTTATCAATAACTGATGGTCAAACACACCTTACCCCAGCTCCCAGTGTGCTATGGGACAGAAGTGGGATCCAAATAGTTGAGCAAAATTCTAATGTGTTTTTAAAAGTCCTCAATACTTTGGTGAAGTGGTCATTTACTTAGTTTTCTGCAAAATGGCCTGCTTTCTGTAAGTTCACAAGAAGATCGTGGGCAGTGACTTGGAAGAAGGGAAAAGGGTGCAGGAAGCTATTTTTTATATGCTGTTTTGATTGAGTATGGTTGCTTTAAGCACTCAATAAATCATCAGGCAGTATCTAAGTCTCTCCCCACAAAAGAAAAGCTGGCCAGTGTTTGCAAACACTGAATTCTCAGAGATGATTTCTTTCTTCCTTCATGTCATCCAGATTCAAGATTTTTAAAAAACCGTCACCCGAGGATGTGTTTATTGATTTTAGAGAAAGGGGAAGGGAAGGAGAGAGGGGAAGAGAGAGAGAGAGAGAGAGAGAGAGAAAGAGAGAGAGAGAGAGAGAGAGAGGAGAGAGAGAGAGAGAGAAAGAGGTGAGAGAGAAACATCGATTGGTTTGTTGGTTACCTCCTGCACGAGCCTGGACTGGGGATCTACCCTTCAACTTTTGGTGTACGGGAAGGCAATCCAATCAACTGAGCCCCTGGCCAGGGGCCAGATTTAGGATTTTGAAGTCTTAAGAATTAGCAACCTCATTTACAGGAACCCTTGCCCTTTCAGCAATGAGTGAAATGATTAGCAGCTTTTCTCCAGGCGCTAACATGCATGGAGTTGAGGAAGGAAGGCAAATTTTTGGTATCTACAAGGGGAAGACTGCACACGATTTCTGATGATCAGTAGGATTATCCTCTGACTACCTATATAGAGAGCCTTCCCTTTGCCCCTGAAGCACTGTGTAAAATGTCACCAGCACATCCAGGGGTCCTTACCTTCTCTGCTATCTTTTTACAGCTGCTGATATCTTGTACTGGGGGTGCTTAAGCTGCTGGGAAACAGGATTATTCTGCTTGATTTCACCCCCTCCCCAGGAGACCCCATTATGAATCCATTCTTTCTCAGGACAGGAAGCAACTGCCAATTTTTTGGTGGTTGCTTTTGCATCTCACCTGGATGCTGGTCCACAAGCATTTCTTGGGTGATTGCCAGGGAGCCATTGTGGGGCTCAGGGGTAACCCCCAGGAGCTTACACATGAGTGGGTAGATATGGATGCTGTCAAAAGGCTCAGCCAGGTGATTCTTCTTGAAATTTGGCCCAAAAGCTCTGAATATGGTCCTCATGTCCTCGAGATCATTATCAAAGCCATGGTCTCCTTTGTTGAAGTAAATTATAAGTCGCTGAAAAATAACAACAAAAAAGCCATTTTAGATCCCAATTCACTGAAAGAAAATTGCCCCTTAGTTAATATCATGCTTATTGGATCCATGAAATCTTTGAAAATTTAAATGATGAGGAAGGACACTGGCAGAGAGAAGAGCAAAGAATGAAAGATCTTTAAAATAAAATAAATTAGAAAGCATACCCATTAGAAACAGCAAGAATATAATGATAACAATACTGGCAATGACAGTAAGCTCAAGCATAGAGTGCTTACTATGTACCATGAATTGTTCTGAATGCTTTATAAATATATGTTAACTCTTTTTTTGCCCTCACAGTGGCCCAGCAAGGGCACTGTTATTATCCTCCCTATTTTGAAGATGTGAAAACTGAGGAGCCTGCCCTGAGTCATGTGGTAGCAAGGTTTGGAGCAGGTGTCTGAACCCAGACTGTATGGTTCTAGAGCCAAGCATGTTTTGTATGGCATAAAAGTGTGTGTGTGTGTGTGTGTGTGTGTGTGTGTGTGTGTGTGTGTGTGTATTAGAGGCCTGATGCATGAAGATTTGTGCAAGAATAGGCCTTCCTTCCCCTGGCTGCTGGCACAACCTTTGCTCCAGCTGGAGCTGCCTTTCCGCCTGCCTTTGCTCCGCCCAGAGTCTCCTTTCCGCCTTCACTCTGGCCAGAGCCGCCCTCCGCCTCTCACCTTGTCATGTCAATTTGCATATTCCCTCCTTATTGGCTGTGGGTGCCGCCATCTTTGTCATGGAGTTATGGTTAATTTGCATATTCTGCAATTTTATATATATGGGTGGAGTTTGGAGAGGAGGGAATAAGAACTGTAGGTAATTGTTTAATGAATGCCGATAGGTTTTTGTCTGTGCCCCTTTTCAAATGACTAAGTAACATCAGTCACAACACTGTTTATATTTTCTTAGGACCAACAGATGTTCCAGCAGGTAAGAAATGTGGTGCTCTGTGCTTTGGAAAGTTGGTCTCATATTTGCCCAGGTGACTACAGAAAGCTCCTGTCACTCAGCTCAGGCTCCCTCACCCTAAAGAAACCAGTCCAATGACCTTTGAGGCCATAGGGAAGCCCATCAAGAGCAAGTGCCCCAGTGACGCCCTCATGTGGTTTGCAAGCTCTTTAGTTCCTGAAGAGAGAAGAGTAGCATCCACTTTACTCTGCAACTCAAGGCAGGCAGATGAATGGAAATCTGAGTGGTGTACTCACTGAGATGTACTGAGACCAAAAGATTTTCTGTCTAATTGTTAGTTTTCCAGATTAAACTGATCACAGCATCCTATTCCCTCAAACTCTCTAGTTGGTCATGTTGGGAATGTGACTGTCTCATTAAATGCCTTGGCCATACTTGCAACCTGTTACATCATGAACTAGGTTTACAAAGAGGCCACTGAGCTGGAATCTCTCCTTGGAGAGGCCTTAGCTTTGGGTACGCATCCTCAGTGATTTGAGATATTTGAGGGATTACAAAATACCAATAAATTGTTGCACTTTATTGTAAATATTTCCACCACCATTAGACAATAACCTAGTGAATTTTTACAAGACTTGTAGTAAGCTGAGAATATACAGATTGCAAACATAATAATAATGTTTGGCCTTGTCCACAGCCTTAGATAGGGATTCGTCAAGCTATAGCTGAGATGGTCTTCTGTTATGTGATATTTAAATATCACCTCAACTTTGTTCTGACATGAATTATTGGTTGATAGTTAAGAAAAACCAGACTTTTTCACTTATGTTTCACAATTAGCATTGGTTTTGCCTATTTAAATCTAATAAAATTTGTTGAGATAAAATTTATATACCACACAATTTACCCATTTAAAGTGTACCCATTTTTAGTGTATGCACAGAGTTGTGCAACTATTCTCACAACCAGCTTAGAAGATTTCCGTCATTCCAAAAAGAAACCCTGTGGCCCTCTGTAGTCACTTCCCATTTGTCACCAAGTCCTCTCCACCTCTGGCCCTAGACAACCACCAATCTTATGTTCTATCTCTATAGATTTGCCTGTTCTGGATATTTCATTTAAATGGAATCATACAATATGTGGTCCTTTGTATCTAACTGGGCAAAATGTTTTCAAGGTTCATTTGAATTGTAGCATGTAT
Source organism: Corynorhinus townsendii (assembly GCA_026230045.1). Classification (NCBI taxonomy): domain Eukaryota; kingdom Metazoa; phylum Chordata; class Mammalia; order Chiroptera; family Vespertilionidae; genus Corynorhinus; species Corynorhinus townsendii. The sequence goes on from JAPDVU010000009.1 coordinate 68,830,879, forward strand.
TAGTTCTTTGTTCCTTTTAATGGCTACATAATATTCCACTGTATGGATATACCATATTTTGTTTATCCATTCATCAGTTGATAGGCATTTGGGTTGTTTTCACTTATTGTTAATAATGCTGCTGTGAGCATAGTATATACATTTTTGTGTGAACAGGATTGCTTTTTTCCCCTTTTCTTTTTGATATGTACCAAGGGAAACCAGGAGGTAGTTTTTTGGTGAATTTCCTGGTGATTTGTGTATAATAATCAAACACACAGGTGTGGGTTCAGACTTCAGCCTTATACTTCTAATCCCAAATCATTCCTCTCTAGCTCTGGTTTCTCCCTTATTAAAATGAGGGAGATCAGAGCATCTATCTTTAGATAGACATGAACTAACTCATGTTAAGTTTTTAGCATAGTGCTGGACTATTAGCCTTGGTCAGGGTGTTTGTCATTATTATTGGATAATAGTGATGTGAGGCAGGGGTGATTGGATGGGATGTGGGGTGTGGGGGTGGGGAACACATAGAAAACAGTGGGTTACCACTCACTGTGCATGCACTTATGTTTTGATGTTTTCCAGAACTGTCCCTCCCTAGTGGCTCTCTCCCAGATCCAAGATGACTTTATTCATTTAAAAATCAACTCACCCCATTAATGTTGTAACCAGAGTCCGCATACAGCAGGATTGGCAGGACCCGCTCATGCTTAGCAAAGTGGAAGCGTTTTGGAAATTCCTCCTTCTTATAGACATGGAGGTGTGGATGTGCATTCTTCAATGCTTGGTAAAGGGCTTCCTCTTTTCCTGGTTTGGGCAGGAGCATCCCAAAGCCTCCATAGTCCACAATATCAAACTTGACTAAGTCTCTGTACTTGATGTAGTTGGTCAAGAGGATCTCAGTGACACTGGGCTTCTTTTTTACTGTAGTCATGCCGTGGTCTGATGTGATGATGACATTGAGGTGCTCAGTCAAGCTGTGCCTCTCAATGGCTTCCACCAGGTACCCGATGGTTCTGTCGATTTGCTGAATCATTACCCTTCTGTTTTGCGTCTCGGGCCCATATTTGTGTCCCACATTATCTGGCTCTCCATAGTACAGAGTCACAAAGTCAAAGTCTTCCTTAGTGAACCAGTTCATGACAATATCAATGTTCTCCCTCCACTCTGTCTCATTGCTGTCTGGGTGCGTGTAAGACTCCACCAAGGACCTCTGGACGGCTTCACCCTTGTATTTAGCACCTCCCCCAGGATAGTGGAACGACGCTGTCTTCCTCCCCTGCAAGTACAAGAAGAAAATTCCATCAGGCCATTTCTCATAACAAGCAAAGCCCAACTGATCAACATTCCTACCCTTGTCCAGAGGTTTAGGAACCACATGGGCTTTGGAGTCAGATGGGGGTGGATTTCGTTCTTGGCTTCACTATGATCTCATTGAATCTAAAACTCCATTAGTTGAAAGACATGCCATTATTTTATGCACTGATAGGAAAATCAATCCTGTCAATTAAAACATGACACACCAGGGATTGGAAGATGTACTCTTAACTTCAGAGATGGCAAAAAAAAAAAAAATTCCTTAGAATGGAGAAAAAATGGCTCTAAGTTGGTCATAGTGAGTTGTGTAATCTCTTATGCTTCAGTGTTTCTACATGTAAAATGCCAAAAAGTTGATGGAATTAAAAAAATATATATTTTATTGATTTTTTACAGAGAGGAAGGGAGAGGGAGAGAGAGTTAGAAACATCAATGAGAAAGAAACATCCATCAGTTACCTCCTGCATACTTCCTACTGGGGTTGTGCCTGCAACCAAGGCACATGCCCTTGACCGGAATTGAACACTGGATCCTTGAGTCCGCAGGCCAACACTCTATCCACTGAGCCAAAATGGTTAGGGCAGTTGATGGAATTTTTATGAGGTTTGAGCCAATTAATTTTAAGGTAAAATGTTGACATCATGTTTTGGCAAGTAGTAGGCACTCTTTGCCTACAAATATAACAAGCCACCACAGGTCTTCCCCAGTGTGTGCTGTGGACAGTTAATATGTTTGCTTGCCCAGCACCCACTCCCCTGTCTACTGGTTCAGAGTCCCCTGACTTTCTCTGGAGACTCTCATCTCTGCCCTTGCTTCATTCCAGGTTCGGGATGTGTTGGCTCCACATCTGGCTGCAGATGTAGGCTGAGGCTTTAGCTTGACTAGAGGACACTGCATCCTCTGGTCACTGTGGTTGGTTCAGCCTTGGGCCCATGTCCAAGCTAATGAGATACAATCATGGGACTTCCTCTGGGGCTGTTGGAGAGGGGAGAAGCTGCCCTACTGGTTCCCATATCTAATGCTTATAAAATTTGGGGGTGTTTGCAAGAAGGGGAGACTATCTTGTTCGCTGTGCAGTTTGCTCAACCACTGGGCCTGACGACCTGCTCAGAGACAGAACAGGATGGCAGTTAAAAGTGTGTTTTGATGCTGGATTGCCTGGTGATAGTCTTTCCCACCACTTGGATGCATGTTACTCATGCTCTCCACCTCTGTTTCCACGTTTGTTAAATGGAGATGATTATGACACTTCATGGGGTAGTTGTGAGGACTAAATGCATGTAGAGCACATTAGTAAGCTAATGAGCTTAGCTTCTATTTTTCCTGGAGAGGGACAGAGAGCATTGGGCAAGGTAGCATGGTCAGGTAAAGAGGGGGCAACAATTATTCCCTCTAGTTTCTGTCTCCTGTAGGCTACTGAAGGTAAATCTGGGATGTGCCTGTACATCACAGGGTTGGGGACTACAGAGAGAATATGAGATTGAGGACTTCAATAGTGGCAAAAAAGACTGTAGGATAGGGCATCGAGTTCTTTACAACAGAGGAATAGGATGGGTCAGTTATGAAATGTGGCTGAGTCTTGCAAGGCCCCAGAGAGGCCTGGGGTTGCTGCTTGACACTGAGACTCTTGTCGGTGAGGCCTGATTACCTTCACCCCTTTATCTGAGACCACAGGCAACTAGGTAGAGCAGCAAATTACAGTGAATAGGGAAAGGGTCATGGCCTCCCTATAATCTTCTATGCGAGGAGCCTATAGGTTTCTTCCTTTTTTTATCTCCAGAGAGTAAACCAGGGAAGGGTGTGTATGTGTCTGGAAGAGTAGAGAACAAGCCATGCTCCTGCTCCAGGCTGCTGATGCCCCCCTACCCTCTCAGGGTCTATGGAGAGAGTAGGGGGGGGGGAGCATCCGGGAAGGAGAGTTATTTTTATTTTTATTAAAAAAATCTTTACTGTTCAGATTATTACAGTTGTTCCTCTTTTTCACCCACGTAGCTCCCCTCCACCCGGTTCCCACCCCACCCCATGCCCTTCCCCCCGCCTCCCCCCAATACTGTCCTCATCCATAGGTGTACAATTTTTGTCCAGTCTCTTCCTGCACCCCCCACACCCCTTTCCTCCCCAAGGATTGTCAGTCCACTCCCTTTTTGTGCCCCTGTTTCTATTATATTCACCAGTTTATTCTGTTCATCAGATTTTTTATTCAGTTGATTTTTAGATTCACTTGTTGATAGATAAGTATTTGTTGTCACCTTGTTGTTCATAATTTTTATCTTTACCTTTTTCTTCTTCTTCCTCTTCTTAAAGACTACCTTTCAGCATTTCATATAATCCTCGTTTGGTGGTGATGAGCTCCTTTAGCTTTTTCTTATCTGTGAAGCTCTTTATCTGACCTTCAATTCTGAACAATAGCTTTGCTGGGTAGAATAATCTTGGTTGTAGGTTCTTGCTATTCATCACTTTGTTGTTGTTTTTTAATTGTTTTTAATTTTTAAATAAATCTTTATTGTTCAGATTACAGGTGTTCCTCTTTTTGTTTCCCCCCTATAGCTCCCCTCCACCTGATTCCCCACCCCACCCTACCCCATGCCCTTACCCCCTGCCACTGTCTTCATCCATAGGAGTAAGATTTTTGTCCAATCTCTTCCCGCACCACTCACACCCGCTTCCCCCTGAGAATTGTCAGTCCACTCCCTTTCTATGTCCCTGATTCTATTATATTCACCAGTCCATTCTGTTCTTCAGATTTTTTATTTACTTGATTTTTAGATTCACTTGTTGGTAGGTATGTATTTGATGTCATTTTGTTGTTCATAATTTTTATCTTTACCTTTTTCTTCTTCTTCCTCTTCTTAAAGAATACCCTTCAGCATTTTATGTAATCCTGGTTTGGTGGTGATGAACTCCTTTAGCTTTTTCTTGTCTGTGAAGCTCTTTATCTGACCTTCAACTCTGAATGATAGCTTTGCTGGGTAGAGTAATCTTGGTTGTAGGTTCTTGCTGTTCATCACTTTGAATATTTCTTGCCACTCCCTTCTGGCCTGCATAGTTTCTGCTGAGAAATCAGCTGACAGTCGTATGGGTACTCCCTTGTAGGTAACTAACTGTTTTTCTCTTGCTGCTTTCAAGATTCTCTCTTTGTCTTTTGCCCTTGGCATTTTAATTATGATGTGTCTTGATGTGGTCCTCTTTGGATTCCTCTTGTATGGGGTTCTGTGTGCTTCCTGGACTTGTAAGTCTATTTCTTTCACCAGGTAGGGAAAGTTTTCTGTCATTATTTCTTCTAATAGGTTTTCAGTATTTTGCTTTCTCTCTTCTTCTGGCACCCCAAAAATTCGGATGTTGGTATGCTTGAAGTTGTCCCAGAGGCTTCTTACACTATCTTCATATTTTTGGATTCTTTTTCTTTTTGTTTTTCTGGTTGGGTGTTTTTTGTTTCCTCATATTTCAGATCTTTGGTTTGATTCTTGGGGTACATTGATCTACAGTTGAGTTTCTGTATATTCTTTATTTTAGACAGTGTATACTTCATTTCTGACTGGTCCTTTTCCATTTTTTTGGCATTCTCATTAAGGTCCTTGAAGGTCTCACTAAGCTCCTCAGAAGTGTCATCAAGTTTCTCGGCGGTTTTTAGAAGATTCTTGAGTAACCTTATAAATGTGGTTCTGAACTCTATGTCGTCCAGTAGTTTGCTCCGTTTCATTCGTGACATGTTTCTTTGTCTCCGCATTTTGGCTGCTTCCCTGTGTTGATGGAGTGGCTTTGTGTGGTAGGTGACCTATAGGGGGCAGTAGCTCAGCCTCCCCAGTCACCTGATGTGGACACTCTTGCTACACCCCTTTGTGGGCTGAGTGCAAAGTCTTGGTGTAGTTAAGCCTTAATTGCTGTTGGTACGCTGGTAGGAATTGACCTCCAGGCCAATCGTCTGGGAGGACTTGCTGTGTCTATAATGGAAGAACTGCTGTGCTGGAGACACGCTTATGGTGCAGGACTTGTTTCAGTGGGGCTTTGGTGCTCGCTGAGTCTGCCTCTTGAATGTGTCACTTATGGATGTGAGGAGTTGAAATCTGGTTTCTCACACTGACCACTGGTTATACTGGCTTCTGGATCTCCAATGAGATGCAGGTCATCTATTGTCTGAGTCCACCCAGCAGGAGCTACAGCGAGAGCTATAGTTTTCTCCTCTTTGCTTGGGGTTTGGAGGTTTTGGAGCTGTCTGCATTATTGAAGAAATAATGACCAAAAACTTGCAAGTTTTTCCTAGGTTAAGTTTGCTAGGTTAAGCTGTGATAGGACAGGCCTTTCTTATGCTAAAGCTGCTGCTTGGAGCTTGGGTGGGTTTGTAGGTTGTGTGGGGCGGGGTCTCAGGGCGTCACTAGGCTAGAGCGTGGCAAACAGCGATGGTGGCTAGTTAGCCGGCTCTGTGTCTCCGACTGTGTCCTGTACCCCAGCGCAGTAAACAATTATTCTTGCGCGCAGCCAAGCAAGTCCCCGTCACTTTCCGACCCGATGCCAGACAGTCCAGCTTCTCCCCGTAAGAGTTTGGGTCCCCCGCGTCTCCCCAGAAACTGTATTTCAGAGTAATCAGGGGCTTGTCTCCCTTTGGGTTGAAAAAAGCAACGCCTGCCACCAGCCCGGATAACTCGCCTCCGTACCTCAGCTTTTCAGCACTTGTGCACGTCTCAATGCTCTTTTCTCTTTCCTTCTAGTTGTAGAACTTCCACTCAGCCAGCTTTCCCATGGTTCTGGGTGATAGACGTTTTGTCTTTTAGTTGTAGATTTGAAATTGTTGTGCAAGGCGGCAGTTTAGGTGTTTACCTACACCACCATCTTGGATTCTATATTCATCACTTTGAATATTTCTTGCCACTCCCATCTGGCCTGCATAGTTTCTGTTGAGAGATCAGCTGACAGTCGTATGGGTGCTCCCTTGTAAGTAATTAACTGTTTTTGTCTTGTTGCTTTTAATAGTCTCTCTTTGTCTTTTGCTCTTGGCATTTTAATTATGATGTGTCTTGGTGTGGTCCTCTTTGGATTCCTTTTGTTTGGGGTTCTGTGCGCTTCCTGGACTTGTAAGTCTATTTCTTTCACCGAGTGGGGGAAGTTTTTGGTCATTATTTCTTCAAATAGGTTTCAGTATCTTGCTCTCTCTCTTCTTCTGGTACCCCCATAATTCTGATGTTGGTACCCTTGAAGTTGTCCCAGAGACTCCTTAGACTATCTTCATATTTTTGGATTCTTTTTGCTTTTTTCTTTTCCAGTTGGGTGTTTTTTGCTTCTTTGTATTTCAAATCTTTGACTGGATTCTTGCGATCTTCTAGCCAGCTGTTGGATCTCTGTATATTATTTTTTATTTTAGTCAGTGTATGCTTAATTTCCAGTTGGTCCTTTTTCATATCCTCGAGGGTCTCGCTAAATTTATCGACCTTTTCTAGGAAATTCTTGAAAAATCTTATAACTGTGGTTTTGAACTCTATATCCAGTCGTTTGCTCTCCTCCATTTCTGTCATTTGTGACCTGTTTTTTTGTCTCTGCATTTTGGCTGCTTCCCTGAGTTGATAGAATGGCTTTGTGTGCTAGGTGTCCTATAGGGCCCAGTGGCTCAGCCTCCCCAGTTACCTGAGGTGGACACTCTTGGTGCACCCCTTTGTGGGCTGTGTGCACAGTCTTGTTGTAGTTAAGCCTTGATTATTGTTGGTATCACTGGGAGGAATTGACCTCCAGGCCAATTGGCTGTGAGGATCAGCTGTGTCTATGATGGAAGAATTTCTGTGCTGGAGACACCCTTATGAGGCAAGACTTGCTTCAGTGGGGCTTTGGTGCTCACTGAGTCTGCCCCCTGAGTGTGTCCCTTATGGATCTGAGGAATTGTAATCTGGATGGTCCTACTCTGACCCCTGGGTACACTGGCTCTTGGATCTCCAAGGAGGTGCTAAGTTAGCCTCGCCTGAGGCCACCCAGCAGGAGCTACAGAGAGATCTGCAGATTCCTCTTCTTTGTTTGGGTTTTGGAGGTGCCCAGATGAGGCCCAGCTGTGAAGCAGTGCAAGCTGCTGTGGGGCCTTGGGCCTTCTTTTGGATGTTCTGGGTCTCTCTTACTCATCTGCAGTTTGTTAGGTAAGTTTAGATTTCAAAGGATCAGGCTATCCATATGCAAAAGCCTCTGTGTACAGCTTGGATGGGGTGGAGTCTCAGGGCAGAGCAGACAGCAATGGCTTCCCGTCATCCCTGCCCTAAGAGGCCCTTGGGTCTCAGTGTCCCATGGTAATCGCTGCAAGCACCTCTGAGAGAAAGCCACCCTCGAGTTCCACCCACTGCCAGACAGTCCAGTTTCTCTCTGAATGATTCTTGGTCCCCAGAGTCTCACCTGGAACTGGAGTTCAGAGCATTTGGGAGCTTGTGTCTCCCTGTGGATTGAAAAAGCCAGCCGCGTCCTGTTGCCAGCCCTCTCTGCGCGCGTGCCTCTGTACCTCTGCACTTTACTTCCGCAGCTCCTCTGAGTCTCAGTGTGCTTTTCTCTTTCCTTCTAGTTGTAGAATTTCCACTCAGCCAGCCTTCCTGTGGTTCTGGATGATGTCCGTTTTGTCTTTTAGTTGTAGTTTTGAAGTGGTTGTGCAAGGCAGCAAGTTCAGGTGTTTACCTATGCCACCATCTTGGTTTCTCTGGGAAGGAGAGTTTTGACTTGGATTTGAGATGAAGTTTCTACCATGAGCAGAACTGATTCTTCAGAAATGGGGCTGTTTTAACAAAACAGGTGACTACAAAGTCATGAAAATATTATTTTTTAAAAAATTGAATTGAGAGAGAGAAAAATACATCAATTTGTTGTTCCACTTATTTATGCATTCATTGGTTGATTTTTGTATGTGTCCTCACTGGGCATCAAACCTGCTACCTTGGCATATCAGGATAATGCTCTAACCAGCTAAGCTACCTGGCCAGGGCATGAAAATATTCTTAAGTGATCTGCTCTCCAGCAGAAAGGTGGTTTTGGACAAAGCTTGGTAAAATAGTTAGGAAAAGAAAATAATGTTCTGTTTGCTCACCAATGTATTATCAATGAGGTGGACACATCTCACTAAGTAAGTGTGATTTTGCAAAGCAGCTCCTCAACCAGGAACAGGCACATAGTAGATACTCAATAGATTTTTGGTTCAGTGAATGAATGGCCTTATTATTTGTAGAGCAAGTGCTTTTCTTCATCTCTGCTAAACTATTATCTTGAGGGCTGTTTTGTGACACTCCTTGTATCACCCATGATTTGGATGCTCTGAAAAACACTCTGAAGTTCATTGGTTTCAGTGGAACCAAGGGATGGTGATGGTGTGTCTATGTTGATGATATGAAGAATAAATGACTAGGAAATAATTTTGGGATAATGGCCCCTAGGTTGTGGCTATTTTGTCAACCAATGAGCAGAAAAGTACAACCAAGAGTAATGCCAAAACTTCCCATGTACATTTGAGAAGTAGGAAAGCAATTTGGAAGTTGTAGGGGTTGCTGTTGGTGCTCCACCCAGATCCCCTTACTGGACCAATGCACCCACACCCACTTCTATGAGACTCTCAGCTGCCTCACTATCTAGAAAATTATCCTCAGCCAAGTAGCCAAGTCCTGTCTCATCTGGGAAGGTGTAGTCTCCAACCCCAGCTGCCTGTGGTGAGTGATTGACGGGAGGACAAAAGACAGGTTCCCTGGCCTCAGGGTGGGATAACATTGGGGTTCAGTTCATGATCCAGAGCTCCCCATGGGTCAGGCTGAAGCTGGTCTCCAGCTGGGACCACATCTCACTTAACTCTTTCCCCTGGCCTGTCAGTTTTCCTTACTCCCACCTCTTGACATCTCTCCCTTAATGCATTACCCGCACTGAATTCCTTCCTCAGGCTCTGCTTTTAGGAAACTTGACCTAAGATTCTTAATACTAACTACTTTGCAAGGTTTCAGGAGCTATGCTATCCATAGCTATAGGTGAAATATTATCCCCTCTACCCTTCAGCATTCATTTTCTATTAGGCGATCCAGTTTTATTTTCTTAAAGTGCTTTCCCCAATCTGAAATCATCTTAATTTGTTTACTTATTTATTGTCTATTTCTCTCCTCTAGAATGTGAGCTCAAGGAGACCAGGGACCATGTCTTTCTTACTGACCACACTTTCCCTGGGACCCAGAACAGGCCTGGCTCAGAGTAAGTGCTAACTGTTGATTAAATGCATGCTGAATGAATGCATGAATCATCTCTTCTTATTAACTTACGGAAATCATTACAGAAACTCTTTCTCTTTTGGGTTCTAGCATCTTATTTGTAACCTCCGTAGGTAACACATTTTCTTTCTGATAATAGAATTTCTATGGTTGATTTAACTTGCAAATCCTCTAATATTTATTTATTGCATTTCTGATTGGCAGTCGACATAATTCTCAGTTTTTAGAGACGGTGCTGTGTTTAACTTACATAAAATTGACTTTGCTCTGAAGTATGGAATTGACTGGAAGGATGACACTTCTAACATTTTGTAGAATGTAGTTTGACCAGCTGTTTTATTATTTAGAATAATTGACATTGAAATTCCCAGGGACTTAGGCAGCCCTGCATATCCAGTTGAATTCCTGATGTTTGCATGTTAAATCTCAGTTGTTCCCATCTTGAAACTGAATTATTTTTGTGTGTTGTATTTTCAATATACACCTTCTTTAAAGATATTCCAAGCTGTAGTCTTAGGAAACTGATTTTTCTCACTTGGTCCCATAGGAATTTTAGGAGTTTTGCTGTTCTGTGAAATGAACTCCAGAGAGAAATGTGTGTGCGTGTGCATGTATACACACACACACGCACACACACACACACACTTGACTCTGTTTATTTGGGACCCATGATAATAAAAAGTGCTATTTTCAACAAATACTTCTGAGAAATAATCTGAGCACTTAATTGGATGCAAAAGAGCTGGTATTTACTATTCTACCCTTTAATTAGCATAATCAGTGTTTCTAGTAGCAATAGCAATTGGAAAATCGCTAGTTTTATTAGGTTCATTATTCTCCCTTAGTGTAGTGTTGCACCGATGTGGCTATTACTTTTAAGTTGCTTTTTAAAAACAAGAGTTGGTACTTCCTACAGGGAAATCCTGACTATTGGGTTTTGTACAGATTCACCAAACTCTTAGAACCAATAATTAGAGGAAAAGTTTCAGTTTGGTTTTGCATTTTGTCTTATCTCTTCCCTTACGTGACATAATTAATGTCACAAGGCACACATTTTATGAAGGTTCCTGTGCTTTGGTGGGGAGTATGTGTTGCTTAGGAAAACGAGTTCCTACTGATTTGAGGGAATGATTGAGTGGGAAGAGATGGACTCCATGTATTTAAAATTCAGAAGTCAGAGTTGGTTCTGGGCATTTTCATTGCCTTTCTGTGCTTAGGAGGAGCCACTGAACAGAAGGCAGCTCTACGTTCAAGATTCTGTTTTCTTCCTCCCACCCCTTTGGAAGAAAGATTGTTATTCTTAGAGCTTTTATGATGCATAATAAAGACACAGTTTGGGCCAATATTGGGATGCATTACCTTGCTATTCAAGGCAGATCCTGCTCATAGTTCTTCCAAGTTTGGAAGTGATTGTCTAGGAGATTTGGCTTACACTGAGAACCAAGAACCTAGAACCATAGCTGCCCTCCCACTCTCCCCAGATCCCCTCCTAGTGCTCGCCTACTGTGGTCTTGTGACAGACTCATGGCACCATGCCAATCTCACTCAGATCATGCTCTGCCGTCGCACTGCTTAATATGCTCTATAGCTTTTCTGGAGAGAGGGGGAGCATATCCTTATGGTTTTCCTAGGTCTTACCGTCATGGCTGCCTGCCTTTCTCTGAGAATTAGAACTTGTGAATGAGGTGAAGTACCTTGGTCATTGATCAAGTTCAGTTATTGGGGGTGCTCATCAAAAATCCAAGGCTGTTCCAAATGGAGCCTCTCAGTTTGTACCCTGACAGTTAGTGAAGTCCTGCTGGAATGTGGGTGTGCTTGTGGGCTTGAGTAATGGACACAGAGATGGTCAGGAAGCCCATCTTTTAGGCATCATCTACCAAGGCATGTCCATTCTTGTGCATCTTGATGGATTCAGGCAGCTTTAGTGTCACTGAGGAGAACATTTTAGTCATATTAAAGGTTCATGTGTCAATCTCCACAAAGCTCACCAGGAAGAGACTTGGGGGATCCCAAGTGATGGATACAGGGTAGGCCCCCTTCCTCCAGCCCTGCCTGGAAACACAGATGTGCCCCTGAACGGTGTTTGGGGCCAGCTAGAGTGCTGCTGGTGGGGTGCTGGCTCAGGGCCACAGGTTTGATCTGATTGCAGCGGTTTTTCTGTCAGGCTCTCAGGGGCTGGCTGATGGCCCTGTCCCGTGGCAGGAGCTGCCAGTGGCAGGACGAGATATACCAATTGGACATTCACTTGCCAAACAAGTGGCGTGTTGTCAGTTGCCTGGCCCTGCACCAGATCCTCTTTTTGCATAACCACTTATGAATTCAGCAAAGAGGAAGAACACTCTGATGATGAATTGAGCAGAAGGAAACAAAGTTCTGCAAATAAATGGCAATGAGACACGAACCGTGAATAAGAAAAATAACAGAAAAGGAGAATGCTACCAGAGGCCCCATGCCAGTGAACAGATACCATGGCAAGAGACTAGAGAGGCCCTGAATAGTGCCTGGGTTTTGAATAGTGAATTAAAGAAGACTGTCCAGACCTCCCTAGCAGCTAGGCAAATAGAAGATTTATTATGAAATCCATGGCTAATTGTTTTGGCCACAGAAGTAATATGTCATGGTTAAGTGTTAAGAGTTGCTGAACGCAGGGTTGAGTTTAAATTTCAGTCCTGCCTCTTATTGGCTTTGTGACTTTGAGAAGTTTGGCACTGTTCCATGCCTCAATTTACTCAATTGTTAAATGGGTATAATCATAGCACCCACCTCAGAGTTGTTATACATTAGTATATGTAAAGCACTTAAGTCGGTGCCTGGCTCATAGTGTTATGAGCATGATTTTCTTGGGAGGACAGAATTTATTTGGGTGATCTGTTTCTTAAAGTTTAAAAATGTGACAGAAGAGGGAGGAACTAAGGCCCAACAGCTAGGGAAAAAATGAAACTGAAGTAGAATAGGATCATTGGCCACCCCCTGTGATTATTCTAGAGAATTGTCCATTATGGCAGCCCCTAGCTACATGTATTTAGACTTAAATAGAAATTAATTAAAATTAAATACAATTAAAATTCAGTTCCTTAACCTCACTAGCCACATTTCAAGGGCTCAATAACCATGTATGCCTAGTGGCTTCCATATTGGACTGTGTGCAGTAGAACATGTCCATTATCATGGAATGTTCCATAGGATAGTTCTGACATAGAGCTGTAGTAACCAGCTGAGTAAGTGCTAAAATGATTTAGCCTCCATTCATAAGCACGACTGATAGTTTTTGAGCATTTAGATCTAAGTATCTTATAGGCAGTATCTCAGTTAATCCCCACAATGACCCTATGAAGCAGGGACTCTGACAATCTTTATTTTACATATGGGGCAACTCAAACACAGAGAGGAAGTCATTGCCCAAGGTCATGCAGCTGGAGAGGGTGGAGACAGCTGATATCCTGCTACAGGAGCCTGAGTCCACAAACTGTGTTCTGAGCTGCTACATCACACCACCTTGCCATGTGGGTTTGGAGCACAGAGTTGCAGCCCTGGAACCCAGGATAAATTTGGAGCAATGGCTGGTGTCATGTGGAAGAAGAAAGAGGTTCTATTCTACAGTGACGACTGCAAGCTTATTGACAAAATGCAAACTGGGAACAGATTTTCGGGCTGGAGTTGAACACACAGCTCTGATTTCTGCTTTTTCAAAGCAATAATAAATGGCCGTTGGAATCCTTTCAAGTGAATGTTCTCATAAGAGCTTTTCATGGTCTGAAGATGCATTAAATGGTCAACTTCATTCCCAAGGGCTTTTATGCCTAAGTCTGAGGAAATATACAAACCGATATTTATTAAAGAGCTGCTGGGTCCAGACCCTATGAAGAGCCCTGGAGGTATAATCATGATTAAGCCAGTCTATGTCCTGACTTGTTCATCCATAATAGCTAAAAATTACTGAGCATTTCCTCTGTGTCCACTCCCTTTCACACATATCTCATTTAATCCTTACCTGAAATCAATTAAATAAGAACACCATCATGATTCCTAACTACACATTTAGGGAAACACATACTTAGAGAGGCTAAGTCACTTGCCCAAGGTCACACAGCTTCTAATTTCCATCCCACATGCCTTAGAATGAGAGGCAACATCCCTGGAAGCCAGCCTAGGGTTTCTGACTGTACCTGTCTCTGGGCTGTGATCCAGAGGGGGAGAACGCCATTGTCCCACCACTCAGTCTTGTTCTGTGTGGTCTTGAAGGAGTACTTCCATCCTGTCTCAGTGTTAAACATCATGTTGTGTATAACTCCATGATCTTCAATCCAGCGACCTTGGGGATAAAGGAGGGAAGATATAAGTTCTATGAATGGATGCTGCTATGGATATTAATGTGATCTTAAGACCACCTCCCCCAGCACCCTTCTGGTTGACCTACGTCTTTTGGTGGACTATGGCTCCAGGTGGCCACCCGGGGGCTTCAGACTTGTTTTTCTGGAAGTGCAAACATTGGTAGCCACAAAGGAAGGACTCATCACATCTCACTTATGCCAGATTGGATCTGCTCTCAGGAACAGATCTCACAACCCAGGGGGAAGCTGGCATTGGCTGTGGAAGCTGATGAAGAAGGAAGGAAGGCAGGGCACAGGGAGGCCAGGTTCCTTGGGTTATTTCTGCACCCAGAAGGATTTGGACACTTCCTGTGGGATTATTTTTATCTTCTGCTTGCGAGGATCTGATTCATTATTGAACATCCAGTCAGCCCGATTCTCAACAAACCTCCCAGGACTTGTCCTAGGACTCCCATGGGCTGTGCTGTTCAAGGGAACCAATGGAATCAGGAAGGATTGCTAGATGTGGATAGGTGTAGACTTATTTCTCTCTACTTGAGGGAGGAAGGTGGATGCTGGGGAATGTGAGTAAGCTAGATTGTTCCTGAAGACACAGGAATTGAACCGAGTCTGAAAAATCCCTGTGATCTCACACTGAACCAGGGAAAAGGGGAGTGCACATAGGGAGTAGTGTAAGGGGAGAACTGAGCTCCTATTCCTCCCTGTTTCCTGGAAGAGAAAGACCCTGGATGACCCTACTGACTTAATAAATTAGTGAGGATTTCTCTTATGTCCAAGGTAAACAGAGGCAGGCAGGACATTCATGGTCATGGGAACAGGGAAGGGAAAAGCTCTCCTTTGGGTCAGTCACCACCAGGCCAAAATTCCCCTCAGGTGGCCAAGCCTTTCACCTGGGAAGATGCAAAAAGAGTTGTTCCTATAAAAGCTTTAAACAGTTGTTTCTGCTTGGTATGTAGGCCAGCCAGCCAGCCACACTGGAAAGAATCTGTGCTGCTGTCAGGGGTTGGGGTCTTGGAGTGTCAAAATTCTTGGTCAGGGATCCAATTAGACTGTTGGCAGAGGAAGAGCAGTGACCTAGAGCTGGGTGCCACTCCGACATGACTTCTGAACTTGTGTGAACTTGAACAGCCCCTACCCATGCTGGCTGTGGTTTGCCTATGTAATAGGGTAGGGTTTGTGTAATGAAATAATGGCACACATGTACCATGCTATGCATCATCTCTCCCAAGTCCTTTGGGACATTACTTCATGTAATTCTAATAGGCCTGCAAATGGGTATTTCTATAGTCCCCTTTAGAGATTTCTTCCTTTATAGGAAACTGAGAGACTGAGTTTGCTTTAGGTCATGCAGCAGAGCCAGGCTTTGAACCTTGGAGGTTTGGTTATTACCAATGAGTTTTTGTTATTTTATTCAGGTAACATTTACATAATTTAAAATTAACCATTAACATTTTAATTATTTAAATCTTTTTTTCCCTGAACCCAGAAAAAGATAAATGCTCATATATATTATTAGCTACAACTGTGCCAGGCCCCATTTTAAGTGCTTCTCATGTTTTATTTTTTTCCAACAACTCACATGCACTATCATTAAAACTCACTTTTTAGGCGAGAAACAGGCAGGTTAAATGCGACTAAGACCACACAGACAGTTAAATGGCAGAGAGTCAGGATTTGAACACTTTCTGGCTCCTGGGAATACATGATTCACAGTATTCTGCCTTCTGAAATAATACCAATATTGCCATACTAGACCCCCACCCAATTTTCTGGAAGCCAATAGTGACCCACTTATTATTCTCATAGCATCCAGTTTTATGTGCAGAACAAAATATCTATGTCTTATTGCACAATTGCCACAAAAACTGTTAGGTGACATGTTCACTCTTAATGGAGCTGTGTTAGAACTACTTCCTTACTGTTATCTAGAAGTTACGAGAGTAATCACAACATCCCCACAAACTTTAAAACTACATCCTTCAGTTAATATTAATCACCTACTTATTATGAGACCAGTGTTTCTGATCTTTTCCCCTCCAAGACCTAGGAATTATAACTTTATGTGCCTCAGGCTTCAAACAGCTCTGGTCACCCACACAGGGATCAAGCTAGGATGAACTAAGGACTGTTCATCTGCTTTGCCCCTGATTGATATAAGAGCAACACCACCAATCAGATGTCTCCTTGCCCATTGATAACCATTAACATTTTAAAGTGTACAAATTCATTTTGCACATAGTGTTGTAAAATAATCACCTCTCTCTAGTTCTAAGATACTTTCATCTCTCCAAAAGGAGACCTTGTATATATTAACATTCTTCCATCCCCTTGCCCCCTGTCGGTCACTGATTTACTTTCTGTCTCTATGGGTTTGTCTATTCTGGACACTTCATAGAAATGAAATCATACAATATTGGCTTTTTGTGCCTGGTTTCTTTTACTGAACACAATGTTTTCCAGGTTCATCCGTTCTGTAGTATGTTTTTGTACTTCATTCCTTTTTATGGCTGAATAATATTCCATGTCTGGAAAGACCAGAATATATTTATCCCATTCATCAGTTGATGGACATCTGGGTTATTTTCATTTTTTTGTCTACTGTGAATAGTGCTGCTATGAACATTCATGTACAGATATCTGTTTGAGTCCCTCCCTCTCTTTTTCCCTCCTTCCCTCCCTCCCTTTCTCTCTGAAATCAATAAAAATATATTAAAAAGCAACCCCCCCCCCGATTCCCTGGTCCCCATTCTAGCCCTTGCTGAATCCTCACTTCTGGCAAGGGATCTGGGAGTCTGCGTTTAACAAGCTCCCCAGGTGGGTTTAGTGCCCAATGACAAGGGCAGAACCACCGGTTCAGGGACTGTTAGTCATTCACACATGTGTATTAGTCATTAACATACATGCATTAATTCTAGAAGATGTCCCATTACCGAGGAACCAGGGGGAGGGCAGGCAGCCATCAAAACTTGGCTCATTCCAGTACCTGGGAAAGCTTGGGGGTCCAGAGTCACTGGGAGGAATTGGGAGAAGGAATGGGAGAAAGCAAAGGATGCCATGGATAAAGAAACTTCCCCCTGCTATACCTTATGGATGCTGTTTGCATGTCCTGGGATCCAGAGGTCAATTATAATTTCAGTTAAGTAGACTAGCCTGGAACCAATCATATAATCCATCTCCCCCTTAAAGCGATGTTACCCAAGTTTCAAGCAACTAAGCTAAAGTGAGCTCAGGGAGCATGACCCTTTCATTCTGTGGTGTGGCTAGTCTCAGTAATTGCACAAAGAGAACAGTCTCTTTGGTATTTGGGTTATTTCCACCCTGACACTTAAAGGCATGTTCTAAATCCATCCAGCGGCTGGGGACCACTAATGACCCAGCAGAGGTTGCCACTGCTCCTTTGATTCTTCCTTCCTGATGCTTGAGCCTCTTTATCCCTGCCAAGGGCCAGTTCTGGAATGTGGGTGAAACATGACAGAGGAGAAGAAAAGCTGATAAACAGCTGTGGGGACCAGCATTCACATTGTACTTTAATTTCATTTTCTACTCTGGAGACAACCAGGGACCTGGTTGGAAAAACTACGTGAAGGGTACCCTGTGGGTTGTGCCTGGAGTTCAGGAAGCTGCAAAGGAGCAGGTTTCACTTGGGTTAGGAGTGCTGCCCTCACTGCAGTATGATGCTGCACAAGGGGGCCTGGACTGGAGGAGAGGGTTTGTCTTGGCTCCTGTAGTCCTTGTGCTCACTCTGTGCCTCAGTTTCCCTTTTTGTAAAATAAGCCAGGATAACGATTTCCAAGGGCCTTTTTGGCTGTGTCATATGGAGAATTTGTCATCCGTGTCATTTCAATGTCTGGTGATGCAGTTAATTATGTAGTTTAGGAAGTAGGATGAACTATCCTCATGAATGAGATTCCTGCTGCTAGCTAATTTTGCTTTAATCAGGGTACAATGCAGACTCCCACACCATATCAGTTACGTCAAGGTGTGGGTAAATTCACCCAGCCGAGCATTTCAGGTCTGGGAACAAACCCAAATAGAACATGTTTTGCTGTTGGTTCTCAGGAACTGACATTTATTTCTCAAACTTGTGGAGTGAATTTAGGAAACCATGAAGTCCAGAGTTTGGTCTAACTTTTCCTTTCTCCTTCTCTTTTTCAAATATTTTGAGCCAAGTACTATCCTAGATTGTCTCATGGTATTTACAGCTACGGGACAGGGGAGAGAGTTAAAAACAGAAAAAATATGTTCTAGAGAAGTTTCCTTCTCTAATTGCCTTTAATTTGGTTCTCAGATCCATGAGTTTGCTTATTAGAGCCGTGCAGTGCGGTCCTTCCCCTTGAGCTAGCGTGAATGGATTTCTGTTTCTTATAACCATTTTTCTCTGACAAGGCTGAGAATAGGACAGTGCCTCATTAATTTTGGTATCTCCCTGGCACAAAGCATAGAGCTTTACCCTTACTAGGCATTCAACAGATGTTTTTGAATTTAATAGAATAAACTCCCTCCCACTCCCCTGCCCCATTTGCAGATGGCTAGGTATAATCTGAACAAATAGAAAGCAGAACTTGATTTAGCCCAAAGTCCATTTGGCAAAAAAATACTTTAGTGGGATTAAAATAAACCATGCTATAATTTAATAACTCAACAAGATCCACCCTCTCCCAACATTTCCTCAGCTTCTTACTACTAATTTTCAGGTGTAATAGTATATATATATAGGGTGTTCCCAAAAAATGTATATACACTTTAAATTTTGAAAATGAAATGTACTTGAATAAATACTGCCTTTATACTTATTCAAAATGTGAACACATTTTTTTAGGGGCACACTATATTTGTATATAGTCCATTTGGGCGTTGACATACTTTCATGCATTTACTTACTTAATAATTCGAGGACCTACTATGTGACATTTACTAAATCTACTACCATATAAGCTATAAATGTATCTTAATTTTCCTTCTTATTTGTGAAGTCCAGTGTTTCATTAAGTTCACATTCCCAAAACCAAAGAAGAAAATATCTTATTAACCAGGCAGTATGAAACCAGTAAGGAAGAACAACTGCCATATCAAGTCAACCAATCACCTTAAATCAATCCAATGCTCCAGTTTTGAGCAGACAAGCTCATTCAAAACCACAGCCAAGACACTGATGGAAAAACAGCCCATATGGGAGCTCAAAACCACATTCACTCCAAGTGTAGCACTGGGGGTCACCACTTATTGATAACATAACTAAAGTATTGAAATGAGAACAGATGTCCCAGTGCACAATAGAAATTTAACACCTTATCAACTCCTGCTCTAGAAATGAGGCTTGACCCCAACGCTAGCACCAGATAATAGCAGCCCTTCTCTGGATGGAGAAAATAAAACCCTAGTGCAACCATTTTACTAAGCTGCTCTTGCTCATGTGTAAATGCAAATGAGAAATGCTGACATTGCTTCTTTTTGACATTGCTTTTTAATTATGGCCATCAATAAACCACTTTATCCTTGAATAAGACTGAGACTGGCTCTAAGGTGGAGGCAGGATTCCTTAGGACCTAGGCCAGGAGAGAATGGGTTTTCTCACCCCCACCTCTTCCTTTAATTTGCTGTCAGAAATAGAAATGCTCTCTCTTCAAGAAGCTGGAAGCAGATGAGCTGCCCTTGAGTTCCGGTGGGAACCCTATTGACACACAGTTATACCTTGGGCTTGACTTACTAGCCACTGTCACAGAGACAGGACCTGTCCTTGCTTCTGCATTTTTCCTCACTTCACTTTTTTGTCTTATCTCTGTAATAAACTCTTTCCCTCCAAAGATATGACCATATTCTTATCCCCAGAACAGGCAGACGTGACCTTATTTGGAAACAGGGCTTCATAAAAATGATTAAGTTAAGGATCTTGAGATAAAGAGATCATCCTGGATTACCTTTATGGGCTCTAAATCCAAAGACAACTTACCTTATAAGAAGCAGAAGAGGAATAAAAAAATGAAGCAGAAGAGGAGAGGATACAGACAGGTGGAGGCAATGTGACCAGGGAGGCAGAGACTGGAGTGATGCTGCTGCAAGCCAAGGAATGCTGGCAGCCACCAGAAGAGGCAAGGAGGATTTGCTCCTAGAACCTCAGGAGGGAGCACAGCCCTGCTGGCACCTTGATTTTGGATTTCTGGTCTTTAGACATTTTGTTGCTTTAAGTCACAAGCTTATGGTACTTTGTTACAGCAGCCACAGGAAACTAATACACTTGTGCTGTCAGTCTCAAGTGGTTTCAGCCTCTCCTCTCACTCAAGGCCTTGGAATCCAGAGCAGTCATGATTTTTTGCTTGGTTGCTGTGGTGTTTTGGGTTGATCCTTCCGGCCCAAAACACCACAGCATGGACCTTTAGTGTCAATACCACCTGGGAGCTTGGTAGAACTATATAGACTTAGGGCCCAGCCCACACCCACTGAACTAGAATCTGCATTTTAACCAGATCCCCAAGTGGTTCATATACAAGTTCAAATTTGAATGGCACTGGTAGGAAAGATTCTGAGCTGACAATTAGATCTTTTTTCCACTTGCAAGAATTCTAGTTACTTCAAGTTAAATCTCTTAAATATGGCATGGAGGTTATGTAGAAACCAAGCCAAACTCTTAGATTAGAATGCATACTGATGTGTTAGGATGCATTGACATGATGTCTGGCATTTGCCTTAAAAGATTCCAGAAAGGAAGGAAGGAAGGAGAGAAGGAAGATGGGAAGGAAGAAAAGGGCATTGGGTAGGGACAATGGAATTTAGGTTGGCAAAATGTGAACAGTTTCTTGCAGCTTGGTGCTGGGTACAAGACAGTTCATTGTGTGCAATTTTCTCTGCCTTTTTCTGCAGAAATTTCCATAATGAAAAGTTACAAGATAACCTTGGTTTCCCAGCTGTCTTTATTTGCAAGATTTCATTTTTTCTCCCTTTGTGGAAATGACTGGTGTTGGAGGGGCATCTTTTTGTCTCAATCTGTGATTTCTTTGCTCTTTTGCCTGTGTTTTGGGCTTTGTTGACTTCTAGGACTTTTTAGGGGGGAGCTCCTGCTGGGGGAGCACTATGAGATCTGATTAAGGTCTACAATATCTTCTAACTAGGTTTCCAACAACATCTGCTGGGCTTGTATTGTTACTGGCAGCAGGAATTTAATTTCCTTTCTCTTTTCCTACCTCCATTACCTCTTACAGACTGTTTCCCTATTGGCTAGAATGTCATATGTGTGACCTTTGACTTTCAGATTTACATGTGACTTGCATATTATATATCTAGTCCAGGGATTCTCAACTAGAATCCCCCCCTCGCCCCCCCACCCCCGCCAGAAACATTTGACAATATCTGGAGCTAATTTTGGTTTTCACAACTGAGGGAGAGATGCTGCTGGCATCTAGTGGGCAGAGACCAGGGATGCTGGTAAATACTCTATCTACAATGTACAAAACAGCCCCTCAAGACGAAGAATGATCTGGGCCCAAATTTCGATAGTGCCGAGGTTGAGACACTCTGATTTAGTCTTAAAGATCATCCAGGTACATCTGACCACACTTCCTTTGCTCCTGTCTCATGTAGGCAAGGTGGACTCATGACTGATTACATCTGTGGGAAATTTTTACCTCCTATAAATTGATTTGGGGATGGAATGTAAGTGACTGATGATTTGTGCAAGCTGTGCCTTGTACCACCCACATGTTATTCATGAAAGCAACCCCCTAGAATTGGGCTGTATACTATTTATATGGCTGTAAGTGATGGCTCTGGTTTGGGGGTTGCCCTGGGGCAGGGTTCTGGAACTGGGAGAGACTTAATATCTGGTCAGCAGGGGCCCTGAGGCTACCATCAAGTGTTCTTTCAAGGAAGGAGAAAACATTGAACAAAGAGGACCTCACTTTTATTATTTGTGACCATAGTCTAGTTATGGAGCAGCTCCTTTTCACCCTGGGGTCATATCCATTTGACTAGATCTAAAATTGTCAAATGATAATATCATGGCTTATACTGTTGATATATTTTGTCAGAAACATAGTGGTGATAGCTTCTTAATTTCAGTCAGTTCCTTGGGGGAGAAAATATATTTATGCTGCCTCCATAAGACTTCCTATCCACCCACCATTTGCTTGGCAGAATTTCCTTAGTTTCAGTAGCATAACTTACTCCTACTGGTCCTCAATCATTTTGCAATAAAAACTGAGATTGCAAAAATGTTCGTTGTCATTACTAGTGATGGAGCAGTAAGTACAGGCTTCTCAAGAGAGAGAAAGAGAGAGGGAATTGGGTTATTTCAACTAGCACAATGAGCTGCTAACCCTCAGAGAATGACTCTTCATTTTGGTGAGATCTCAGGGGAATTACGACAGAGTTCAGGGAGATGGAGGGACAGTGCTGGGAGGTGGTTCTTTGCATGTGTGATCACTGAATCCATGCCCCGTGAGTAGCCCCATAGATACAGGTGTGATTTCTTGGGATTGAGTACTGCGTTGCAGGACTGCAACTCCACATCCCTGCACCATCAGGCCTGGGCTGGTGTGGTGGGCTTCTGTCATTTTTGACAGTTTTTCTTTTCTTGTTCCTCCCTCTGATAATAATCCCTGATTTTTTCCTGGGGACCCACCAGCCCACCACTCACATTCCATATGCTTTGTGTGGTGCTTGCTACCTGCCATCCTGACCTGTGGCATGCAGTCCCAGCTTGGGTGTTCAGCACCATTCCATCCCCTTGGCCATAGCAATTGGTTTTGAGAAGCAGATTGGCCCAATGAGAGTCATCTTGGGAACTTTGTGGTCACTCTTACAAAAAAAAGAGAGAGAGAGAGGAAAGGGAGAGGGATAGAGAGGGGGATAATTTTGAGGATGTAGCCATATCTGAAGTTATCAATGAATTATGTGTTATATGACCATTATGAGGTGAATTGTGTTCCTCAGAAACGATATTTTGCAGTCCTAAACCCTGGACCTCAGAATGTGACCTTATGTGGAAATAGGGTCATCACAGAGGTGAGGAGTGGGATGGACTTCTTATCCAAGTGACTGGTGTCCTAATGAGAAGACGGCCATATGACACAGGGAGAACTCCACAGATTGCCCGGAGGACTGTAGTGATGCATTTGCAGTCCTCTTTCTCCTTCTTCTTCCTCCTCCTCCTCCCCTCCTCCTCCTCCTCCTCCTCCTCCTCCTCCTCCTCCTCCTCCTCCTCTTCTTCTCCTTCTCCTTCTCTCTTTCTCTTCTTCACAATCATCACCATCTTCATCTTCATCTAATACTGATGTAGTGACACACTGTGATGTGGGGATTCCAGCCTCTATGGTCACTCATTGCCCCTTCTGCATTGACCCCTGGGGCTCAGAAGTTAAACCATAATTCTGGGGGCTTTCTGGAGCTCCACTCTGGGGAACTATCCCATGCTTTCTGTTGCCTTTAAACAAAAACTGAGCTCCATCAAGGACCTGTTTGAGGTAAGCAGAATTCCAAGATGGTCCCAAGATTCCTGCCTTCTCATATACACACCTTGTTTAGTTCTCTCTCCTTGCACCTGGGGGTTACCTGTGGCTTGCTTCTAACCAATAGTACATGGAAAAGTTGAAGGGATTTTACACATGTAACTGAAGCTCCTAATCAGTTCACTTTGAGTTAATCAAAAGGGAAAGTATTTGGGATAGGCCTGATCTAATCAGGTGAGCTCTTAAAAGAGGGTCTCGAGGAGAGAGACACTCTCCTGCTGGCCTTGAGGAAGCAAGCTGCTGTGAATTCTAAGCTGCAAGGAAATGGCTTCTTCCTAAAACCATGTGAGCTCGGGAGAAGATCCCAGCCTGGCTGACACCTTGATTGCAGCCTTGTGAGACCCTGAGCAGAGGACAGAGCTCAGTCATGCTCAGACTCCTGACCTATGGAAACAGATAATAAATGGCTATTGTTCTAAGTTGCTAAGTTCATGGTAATTTGTTACACAGCCATAGAAAACTAATGCATCTTTCCATCTTAAGGAACTTTCAGGTGTTGTGGCCAAGCTCTGCTTTGTGTGTGTGTGTAGCATGGGGGTGGGAGGATAGATGGGTGAGGCAGATGGATGGGTAAGGGGATGGAGCGAGGTGGGAAGAAGAAAACCATCTTAGAGGAAATCATGGCCCATCTGAGGAGGGTGGAGAGGAGCTCAGTGAATATGCAGGCCTACCCAGTGCTCAGCCTTGGGGAGCTGGAGGGTGAATGCCACCCCACAGCCAGGTCTTGCTGGACTCAGAAGCCTTGATCCCGGACAGAGGTCCCACTTCCCCCTCTGCAGGTGGTTCTGGGAGGTAGATACTTGAAGGAAAAACACACCCTCTTTGTAAGGATGCAAAGACTCTCTTGAATGGAAAGATTATAAGGTGGGATATTTTGAATAACTCGTTAAAAAATTATCTCTCCCTTAACCTTTCCCTCCTTCAAACAGCCAGGACTTCTGTCCTCCATGCCTCAAGGAAAGGACGCCATACAAGAAAGGGTAGAAGGCATAGACTCCTCTGGCTTTGGAATGTCACAAGCTTGATTCCTTATGGGTGTCATAGGGGAATTAGGGTGCAGAGAATGGTTTGGGGGGGACACAGCTGAGCAACAACAAAGCTCCCTAGTCCAATGCCCTGAGCTGTCAGAGAAAGGAAGCAGAGGTGGACGGATCCCTATGAAAGCAGCTCTTTGTCCCTCTCCCTCATTGAACTACAGAGAAACAGAAGCAAGTCCCTCAAATGGTCTGTGGGATCTGGGAGCACAGGGGACGTGAGCCCGTGTGGTGGGACAAGCCCTGGAAAGATGGCAAGATCCTAGAGACACATGTGTCTAGTTGCCACTGTCCCCATTGTCTGGCCCAGTGAAGATGTTCAAACAATAATCGTCGAATGAAAGGATGCATATGGTGGGAGCACTGTAAAAACACTACACTGGAAGACCTTCTTCACCAGCAGCAGGGAACAGTGATGAGGGTCCTGAGATCCTGGCTCTGGTGAAGCTGAGATATCTGCACAGCTGGCAGCCCCAAAGCATGAGGAGGTCTGCTTCCCAGATATAGCCCAGGGTTCTGATTTGGGCAGCTGTGTTTTAGGGGGCTTGCTCCTGGGGCATGGCCTCTCCAGCCTTGCTCCCTGCCTGGGACACCTGGCCCTGGTTCCTTGGACTCTGTCTAGTACACTAGGAGGGGTGGCCATGTGGCTTCTCAGACCTGAGCCCTTGCTGGAGCTGTGCCATACTACTTCACAGCTGAGATGTGAAGCAGTGCAGCAGCGTTCCCCATCATCACCTCTCTTCTGTGTTAAATTGCCCGCAGGTGTTCCTAGAACACCAGTGAGTTAGTTGTTGGGCCAAGAGAGCATCTTTTATCATAGTTTGTGTCAGGCCGACCCCCTGGAATCTGATGAGGTCTTTAGGTGCTGGCAGCACCAATTTTTATCCATTATTTTTCTGATTACAGATGATTCTTTTCCACATTGGAGTCAGACAGAGGTCAGCTTGAGCCCACCATGTGAAAATGAATACCAGTGATTTTGCTGGGTCTGGGATGGCC
This sequence comes from Corynorhinus townsendii, assembly GCA_026230045.1. Classification (NCBI taxonomy): domain Eukaryota; kingdom Metazoa; phylum Chordata; class Mammalia; order Chiroptera; family Vespertilionidae; genus Corynorhinus; species Corynorhinus townsendii. Next base: position 68,856,240 of record JAPDVU010000009.1, read on the forward strand.
TCTCTTTCATTAATACAATGTATTCAGCATATATGCACATTGCCTGGAAGCTCTGAGGATGGCAACGTTCAGAGGGGTTTGGATTGATTGCTTAATTAAACCAGCTATATCAGAGGGCTATAGTCAGACTGGGGCAGGGATTGAAGACCCATTGTCTGAACTGTTCTGGGCTGAGTTCGAATCCTGCTCCTGCCCCAGGGAATATTTGTATATTTGATGAGCCTTGGATATCTCACCTGTAAAGAGAGTAAATGTCCTGACCTCATATCAGTGTTATGAGAATTTAAGGTCATGATAATTGTGGTACCTGCTAGAGGCATTTTGTAAGCCAGGTCCTGGGCTCAACCACTCAAGGCAGTGTTTTTCACGTAGGCACTGGGCACTGGGCAATGACTGGAGACATTTTTGGTTGTCATTATGGGAGTAGTGCACAGGACATCCCTACCACAAAACTATCTGGTCCCAAACGTCAATCAAGAAGCAGCTGGTTATAAATAAGGGGGCACAGGAACATGATTTTTTCACAAGGGTGAATTAAAAATATTTTTTTTTTGTGTTATAGCACTTTGTTTTTGATAGTCAATATGTTCACATGGTCCAAGATCTAGAAGGTACACAGGGCATACAGTCTGAAGTCTCCTCTCACCCAGCCCCTTCCCTGGAGGAACCAGTTTATTTATCCAGAAGTCCTCTGTGCATCTAGAAGCAATTGTATGTACATATACCCACCTATGTATTATATGCACGCTACACATATTCTTTGCATCTTTTGTTGCTTAATCCTTCTTGGAGATAGCTTCTAATTGGGCACCAAGACCTTCCTCATTTTTCCTTTTTTAAAAAAATTTAATCTTTATTGTTCAGATTATTACAGTTGTTCCTCTTTTCCCCCCGATACCTCCCCTCCACCCGGTTTCTACCCCCACCCTCTGCCCTTACCACCCCCCCCCCCCACACTGTCCTCATCCATAGGTGTACGATTTTTGTCCAATCTCTTCCCGCACCCCCCACACCCCTTTCCCCCCAAGAATTGTCAGTCCACTCCCTTTCTATGCCCCTGATTCTATTATATTCACCACTTTATTCTGTTCATCAGATTTTTTTATTCACTTGATTTTTAGATTCACTTGTTGATAGATATGTATTTGTTGTTCATAATTTTTATCTTTACCTTTTTCTTCTTCCTCCTCTTCTCAAAGACTACCTTTCAGCATTTCATATAATACTGGTTTGGTGGTGATGAGCTCCTTTAGCTTTTTCTTGTCTGTGAAGCTCTTTATCTGCCCTTCACTTCTGAATGATAGCTTTGCTGGGTAGAGTACTCTTGGTTATAGGTTCTTGGTATTCATCACTTTAAATATTTCTTGCCACTCCCTTCTGGCCTGCATAGTTTCTGTTGAGAAATCAGCTGACAGTCGTATGGGTGCTCCCTTATAGGTAATTAACTGTGTTTGTCTTGTTGCTTTTAATATTCTCTCTTTGTCTTTTGCCCTTGGCATTTTAATTATGATGTGTCTTGGTGTGGTCCTCTTTGGATTCCTTTTGTTTGGGGTTCTGTGCGCTTCCTGGACTTGTAAGTCTATTTCTTTCACCGGGTGGGGGAAGTTTTTGGTCATTATTTCTTCAAATAGGTTTTCAGTATCTTGCTCTCTCTCTTCTTCTGGCACCCCCATAATTCAGATGTTGGTACCCTTGAAGTTGTCCCAGAGGCTCCTTAGACTATCTTCAAATTTTTGGATTCTTTTTTCTTTTTTCTTTTCCAGTTGGGTGTTTTTTGCTTCTTTGTATTTCAAATCTTTGACTTGATTCTTGCGATCCTCTAGCCTGCTGTTGGATCTCTGTATATTATTTTTTATTTTAGTCAGTGTATGCTTAATTTTCAGTTGGTCCTTTATCATATCCTCAAGGGTCTCGCTAAATTTATCAACCTTTTCTAGAAAATTCTTGAAAAACCTTATAAGTGTGGTTTTGAACTCTATATCCAGTCATTTGCTTTCCTCCATTTCTGTCATTTGTGACCTGTTTTTTTTGTCTCCACATTTTGGCTGCTTCCCTGAGTTGATAGAATGGCTTTGTGTACTAGGTGTCCTATAGGGCCCAGTGGTTCAGCCTCCCCAGTTACCTGAGATGGACACTCTTGGTGCACCCCTTTATGGGCTGTGTGCACAGTCTTGTTGTAGTTAAGCCTTGATTATTGTTGGTATCACTGGGAAGAATTGACCTCCAGGCCAATTGGCTGTGAGGATCAGTTGTGTCTATGCTGGGAGAACTTCTGTGCTGGAGACACCCTTATGAGACTAGACTTGCAAAAGCCTCTGTGCTCAGCTTGGATGGGGTGGAGTCTCAGGGTGGAGCAGACAGCATTGGTTTCCCATCAGCCCTGCCGTAATAGGCCCCTGTGTCTCAGTGTCCCGTGGTAATCGCTGCAAGCACCTCTGAGAGAAAGCTGCTTTTGAATTTCGCCCACTGCCAGACAGTCCAGTTTCTCCCCGAATGAGTCTTGGTCTCCAGAGTCTCGCCTGGAACTGGAGTTCAGAGCAGTCGGGAGCTTGTGTCTCCCTGTGGATTGAAAAAGCCAGCCGTGTCCTCAGTTGCCAGCCCTCTCTGCACGCGTGCCTCTGTACCTCTGCACTTTACTTCCACAGCTCCTCTGAGTCTCAGTGTGCTTTTCTCTTTCCTGACAGTCCATTTTCTCTCCGTATGAGTCTGGGTCCCTAGAGTCTTGCCTGGAACTGGAGTTCAGCGCATTTGGGAGCTTTTATCTTCCTCCTGCTTGAGAAAGCCAGCCGAGCACTCAGTTGCCAGTCCTCTCCGCGTGCACGTCTCAGTACCTCTGCCTCCTGCATCTCCTCTGAGTCTCAGTGTGCTTTTCTCTTTCCTTCTAGTTGTAGAATTTCCACTCAGCCAGCCTTCCTGTGGTTCTGGATGATGTCCATTTTGTCTTTTAGATGTAGTTTTGAAATTGTTGTGCGAGGCAACAGTTTAGGTGTTTACCTATGCTGCCATCTGGGTTTCTCCTCATTTTTCCTTTTAAAGGTGACAGAGTATGCCATTCTGTGGGTATATTTTACTTAGCCATGTCCATCTGGATAGATATTTTCTTTTGTGGCTACAGACACTAATGCAATGAATAACTTTGTAAATACTTGGTTTTACAATGCACAGATCTCTATCTCTATCTCTATCTCTGTCTCCTAGTATATCTATATATCTCTATCATAATAAAAGTGTAATATGCTAATTAGGCCAGACAACCTTCCGGATGAAGCCAAGGCTGCAAGGGAAGCCTGAGTCCCAGATGCCAGATGGAAGCCAGTGCTGGCAGCTGTGGGAAGGAACTCCTACTAATGCACAAAATTTGTGCATTGGGCCTCTAGTATAATAAAAAAAAGCATGATATGCTAATTAGACCGGACAGCCAAACAACCTTCCAGATGTCCTTCTGGATGACCTTCCAGATAAAGCTGGGGCTGTGAGGGCCAAGGCAGCTGCTGTGGCTGCAAGGGCTGAGCCCCTTGAATGAATTTTGTGCACTGGGCCTCTAGTGTATATATATCATCTGGGCGCTCAGTGTGTGTGTGTGTGTGTGTGTGTGTGTGTGTGTATGTGTGTGTGTATGTATGTGTGTGTGTGTGTGTGTGTGTGTGTGTGTGTGTGTATATATATATATATATATATATATATATATATATATATATTGAGTGGCCAGGTTATTATGATCTCTGAATGCATAATAATCTGGCCACTCAGTGTGTATAGATGATGGATAAAGTCCTACAAGTGCTGTTGCCAAATAAGAAAGTCCCTGCATTCGTGATTGTTGGAAGTTGCCAAATTACCCTCCATTGGAGCTGTTCTGTTTCCATTCCCCACTGGCAGGGAACACAGAAGAGGAGTTCGGTGATTTTGTAATTTTAAAAATTTGCTCTCACTGTTTATATCTTCTCATCAAAGTCCTCTGGGAATAAATAAGTCGTGGGCGAGCCTTATAATATTTTGTGCCCACCATATTCTCAGTGTCCAGGGGACCCCCCCTCCCCCCAATCTGTCTACGGGAGAGCTTGTTAAGTGCAATGATGTTAAAGCCGCCAGGAAGCAGCATTTGCTTTCTCCAGAAAAGGGCTATTTAGTTCCTGCTTCCTGGTGCTTATAGTTGCCAAATGACGAGCCTCTTGAAGAGTTTACATGTAGGAAAATCTCTCTCAGCAAGTCTCCCTCTGGGTGGACGTTCAGCTTTATTTTTTAATTTTCTGATTTGAGGGCTCCTTTGAGAGTCTGATGGGAGTGATAAAACCCTCTCCCCCAAAAATGGCGCCAGCAGTTTGCATGTCATGCAGAGGTTCCTTGAGCTGTCCTTGAACTCCCAGGGAATGGCTCTCAGGATAGGGGGGAGGCTCTTGCTGCCAGACACATCTCCCTGCCCCAGGAGAGAGGTCTGTGGATTTGTAGCTCAGAATTGGGCAGAACCAGTGCTGTGTGGCATCCTGGGTCCAGGCCTGGCCCCTCCCTTTCCCACTTCCAGCCTATTGACTTTAGCTTTAGTTTTCTCATCTGTGGAATGGGACAATACTGCTTTGCAGTATTGTATTAGAGATAAAAAGGGAAAGCACCTAGTACAGTGCTCAACATCAAGCCCATGTTGGAGAAACAGGAGTTATTGTTATTCTTATAGTGGAGTCTTTTGCAATGTGGATTCAGGAACAACCATGTTCCTTCTTCTCACATAGACCCCACACATGCTGTTCTCTCTGCTGGAACACTTTTCCTTCCTCCTGTTGCTTGAGGTCTCTTTCCCTTGCAGCTCAACAGCCCCATCTCAGAGACCCTTTCCTGCCTCTCCAATTACAAATCCACTCACCCTGGCCGTCTTCTCCTGGAGAAACTCTGTTCTTCCTTCTTGGTGCCTCTCCAGGTTGTAAAGAGATCTATTAGAGTGTGTGCTTGTCTGATGTCTGTCTGCCCCAGTGGACTACAGGCTTCCGATGAGCTGAGGAGACCAGCAGGGGCAAGAGTGCTGAGGCAGGTAGGGCTGTGTGGAGGCACAGGTAGGAGGACTTTGTGATATGCACGGAAGCACTCGAGGGGAAGAGAGATGAGAAAGGCCAGGAGAGACCAGGGGCCAGACTGTGGGGACCTTCTGGGCTACAGAAAGACAACATTTTCATTTTCTCGAAGACCATTGGTGTCCCTTTAACTCACCAACATTAAGCAGGGAAGTTGCCTGATCTAATTGAATTCTTTAAACTTTAAGGTTTTATTATTTTTATAAAATTTGTTTATTGATTTACTTTTTATTTTTATTTATTTATTTTTTAAAAAATATTTTTATTGATTTTAGAGAGGAAGGGAGAGAGAGCTAGAAACATCAGTGATGAGAGAGCATCATTGATTGGCTGACTCCTGCATGCCCCCTACTGGGGATTGAGCCTGCAACCCAGGCATGTGCCCTCGATTGGAACTGAACCCAGGACCCTGCAGTCCACAGGCCGATGCTCTATCCACTGAGCCAAACTGGCTAGGGCTATTGACTTACTTTTTAAAAAGATCACTTTCTATCCCTCTCTCGTTCTCTCTGTAAAAACACACACACACACACAAAAAGATCAGCCACTGTGTGAAAGTCAGGGTGGGGGGTAAGGTGAACCTGGGAGTGCAGAGGTCCCTTCGGAGGTTATAGTCCTATTTCTGATCCTGCCTGTAGGTCAGGGCTCTATAGCCCACAGGGTTCTAGAAACAGCCCTGAGATCTTCTAAGTTGGTGCTTCTTCCAGGGAGTGAGCCCAAGTTGCGTGAACTGCCTTATCTCCCCAGAGCTGAGTCAGAATGGGCTCTCCCTCAGGGAATGAAAGATGCCGGACCTTCCACCAGCATTTGCAGACTGGCTGCAGAGAGGAACTTACCTGAGATTGTGGTGAAGTGGGATGGGGAGGTCATTGTCACGAAGGGTGGGATGAGGTACTTGGCCTTCACTCCCTCCCGGGCCAGGCGGTCCATGTTGGGGGTGTCCACATCCTGGTCATAGTTCCAGCGGAAGCCATCAAACGAGACCAGCAGCAGCTTGTTGAAGCTCTTCCTCCCGGACATGGGGTGGCTGCCGGCCCAATCCAGTAGGATGGGTAGCAGCAGCCCGAGGACTCTGAGCCCTGTCATACTGTGAGCACCTTATACTCACACATAGCAGAGTTCCTGGGCCCGCTCCCATTTTCTACCTTTTTTATCTGCGGTTGAACAAAGTCCACATTGATAATTCTGCCCCAGCTCTGCTGAGGATCAAAATGCCTGGATTGTGGCACGTGTTCCATGATGAAAAAGTTCTGGAAATGCAGAGGTGATGTTTGCACAACATCATGGACACGCTTAATGCCACTGAATTGTACACTTTAAAATGATAAAAATGGTAAATTTTATGTTGTATGTATTTTATCCCAATAAGAAAAGTCAAATGACCCTAACCAGTTTGGCTCAGTGGATAGAGCGTCGGCTTGCAGACTGAAGGGTCCCAGGTTCGATTCCAGTCAAGGGCATGTACCTTGGTTGTGGGCACATCCCCAGTAGGGGGTGTGCAGGAGGCAGCTGATTGATGTTTCTCATCGATGTTTCTAACTTTCTATCCCTCTCTTGTTCTCTCTGTAAAAACACACACACACACAAAAAAACAAAAACACAACAATAAAATAAAATAAATTTAAGAAAAGTCAAATGGTTGAAATATTTTGGACTCCTATACTAATTCCTATACAAGGGTAAATATTTGGAGGAGAAATTAGATTCGTGCTTTCTTTTGCTCAGTAGATCCTGTTTTGTTAGGGAAGATAAGTGATCATTATGATTATGAAAACAGTCAGCATGGTCATGAGTGCCCATTTCATTATTATTTTTTAAATCTTAGGGAGGTTATTAGTTGAAAATTTCCTATAAGAATTAAAAAATCATTGTGGTAAAATACACATAAGATAAAATTTACCATTTTAATTATTTGCAAGTATACAAATTTATTGCTATCTTGTACACTCAGTGTTGTGCAGCCATCACCACTATCTAGTTCTAGAATATTCTCACCATCCCAAAAAGAGACCCTATACCCATTAGCAGGCATTCCTCATTGCTCTCTCCTCTAAGCCCCCAGCAATCACTAATCTGCTTTCTATCTGTTCAGATTTACTTGTTCTGGACATTTCATGTAAGTGGACTCATACAATAATGTGGTCTTTTGTGATTGGCTTCTTCCATTGAGCATGCTTTCAAGGCTCATCCACACTGTAACATGAATCAGTGCTTCATTCCTTTTTATGGCGGAATAATATTCCATGGTATAGATATTTTACATTTTATATATCTGTTCACCAGCTGATGGACATTTGGGTTGTTCTACCTTTGGCTATTGTGAGAAGTGCTGCTGTGAATATTAGTGTACAGTTTTGGTTTGAATAATCCTGCTTTCCACTTAATTTTTACAACATATGGGGTGTTTTTTTTTTTTTTTTTACTGAATAAACAGCTTATAGAAGCTATGGGACCACTCTAAGGTCACATAGCACAAGTGAGGTCACATAGCACTATAGTTTTAATAGTTGGCTACATGTTTGCTGGGCAAAGGGGGTTTAAATTCCCCAAGGGAACACATTTAAGCATGTTCCCATCCACTCCAAATTTTTGTGCAGGAGACACAGAGGTATAGATACAGGGGTTGCCTGTATATCTCAGGGTCCAGGAGACAAATAAAGGGTTATATGCAGTGGAAGGGCCCTGCTGGAGGTTCATGTGGGAAGTGATGCAGGAGCAGATCCTAACCCTGAGAAGCTGGGCAGCGGAGGGCTTTCTGGAGAAGGTGGTGCTAGACTTGAGTTTTGCAGGCTGGGAGAAGTTTGCCTCTTGGAAGCACCTTCACTCAGCCACTCATTTGGATATGACCACAGTCTTTCCCCCTGCCTCTGGCCTTTTCCTGTGGGTGCATGGGTGTTCTTCCCTTTGCACTTTTCTTTTTCTTTCTTTTTTTTTTTTTAACATATTTTATTGATTTTTCACAGAGAGGAAGGGAGAGGGATAGAGAGTTAGAAACATCGATGAGAGAGAAACATTGATCAGCTGCTTCCTGCACACCCCCTACTGGGGATGTGCCTGCAACCAAGATACATGCCCTTGACTGGAATTGAACCTGGGATCTTTCAGTCCGCAGGCCGATGCTCTATCCACTGAGCCAAACAGGTTAGGCCCTACCTTTGCACTTCTCGAAAGTTCTGCAAACTTTCGGGTTGTATAAAGATGGTTTTCTGGTAACAGTTGGCTGGGTTTTCAGTTTTTGTAGGCTTTTGTAAGTTTTTGTCTTGACGTGGTGGGTTGAAGGCTGGATATCAGACTCAGATGAGATCAAACATTTCCCTCTTGCAAAATGGCCTGAGAATTCTGTTCCAGGCCCTTGCTTAGGTTGAATCTTTGGGGTGAGGAGGTGGCATGTCAGGGGAGCTCCATTTTGTAGTTGCATAACTTGGGTTGTTAGCATGGTGTTTTGCTATAATTAATTAGCATGGTGTTTTGCTAGATGAGAGATTTTCTTAGGATTTTGTGGTGAGTATGCAGCATCATGGTTGGGGAATGTTTTGAAGCTTGCCAGGCCTGGGTTTACAGCTCAGCTCTGCCACTTATTTTCTATCACACCTGGGGCAAGCCCCACAACCTCTCTGTGTCTCTGTTTCCTTCTCTGTAAGAAGGAATGCCGATATGTTTCCTGAGTTTGGGAGGCTCCGATTAGATCATGCATGTTGGCAGGAACAGTTACTGCTCATGGGGTATCCATGTGCTCCCCTTAATCTTCCAGACCCCTTATAATTTTATGGCCAATGTGCTGTGAGTAGAAAACCTATTGGTGACATCTTTATACAGCTTCTAGCCCAAGCTTTCAAAGGCTGGTGCATAACCACCCTACTCTCTCTGCAGTAACTATGGAAGCTTTATGTTGAGATGGAGAATTTCCATCATTTTAGGTCTCTGAGTGACCATATATAGAGCACAGTCCCCATCCAACCCATGGTGGACATGGAATGTGAGAAGTCAACCTCTGTTGCCAAGACACTGATATTTTGAGGTTAATTTGTTACTGTGGCATAACCTAGTCTATCCTCGCTAATGCAGTATGTAAAGTGCTTACATTGATCCATAGTACTAGTAATTGCCCAAGAGATGTTAGTTACTTTTATTATTATTTTTAAAATTTAAATTATTTATTGTTTAAAGTATTACTGTTAGTTACTTTTAGTATGATGATAAATTACTACTGATAGTTTCATTATCTGATCTGATAAGGCCAATGATGGACAAATTTGACTTGACACTCCTTCCAGCATGCGGGAGGGACAGACGATTAAAGGCCAATAAATAACATCATTATCTTTAGTTTGTGTCCCTAGATACCCTTGGTAACAACGAACAACGGATGCTGCTCTGAGACAGCCAGGCCCAGGGGAGAGTTGCTGTTGATACCAGGATTGAGATTGTCCAAGGCCAAGCACTCTTTGGTCTGGAGAGGACTTTGAGTCCCTGGTGTGTAAATTCTCTGAAGGAATACGAATACTTGTACTAAATGGTTTGGCTCTTTGGGAAGTATATATTAATCAGTTAGGCCCTTTTAGTGATAATCCACACACATCTCTGTATTCTGGAAACACAGAAAAAAAAAAAGCCAGCAGTCATGCAGCAATGTACTAAGTCCACTGAAACTTCCCTAAAGTTTAATGTTTGGTGTAACCAGCAGAGCTTAGTGGAGGTGGGTGTCTAGAGAGAATTCTGATTATAGTCACTTACGGTCACAGTACTGTGGTGTGTCTTGGTTTCTCTTTGGTGAGTTCTGGTTTGAAGGCATAAATCCATTACTTGCTTAGCAAATATTTCTTGAGTACTTCGGAGAGCTCAGAGGATAAAATATGGAGGAGGGTAAATCTCTTCCTGCCAGTGTGTTTTCAAGCTGTCTCAGGACTCACCTGTGGGACATGCAGGCTTGAGGGTCCCAGAGTTCCAAAAGCATCTCCCAACAGTGCCACCCTGAAGTAGACTCTTCCTCGCAAGTCCAGTAGAACTGTCTCTGACTCTTACCTTCTTTTTGTGTGACTGACATATCAATCATGGGGAACTGTTATGGAAGTGCAACAAACTTGTGAAATTCAAGATTGATCAAAGAATACTATTCAATTTTGTTAATAAATCTACATATTTCACTGGTGTGGAGGTGGGGCAATTCCACAAACATTTTAGGAATCATCCCAGATGGAGGTAATAGAACTCTTGGTTGCATCTTACTAGTGTAGGTAAGAAAAGGGACCATGCTCTAGACTGGTTTTCCCCTAAACCAGACCCTGAAACAAGGATGGGCAAGTGCTTTATTGGGGGGATGATCCCAGGGAGCACCAAAAGGGGAGTGGGGAAGTGATTCAAGGAAGGGAAGTAGGCCAACACGAGGTGCTTCAGTCTTGGGTGCATGCAACTAGGCTGAGTACCAACAGACTATGGGCAGGGCATTTGAAATCATTTTGCAGAAAGACAGGGATGCAGCAGGGCTCCAGGGACCAGGGACTCATACACTACCAGATCTCCCTCAGTCTTTTTTTGTATATCAACCTAATTTTTTCTCACTTAGGACTGGTTTTCTCTCTGGGATGAGGAATGTGGTCACAAAAGCTCATGTTTTTTCTCACTCTATAGTTCCTGTCATTAGAGAGAAAGATTATATTTTTCCAGTTCCACTTAGGACAAAAAATCCAAGGGAAGAGCTCTGATTTGCCTGTTTGAGACAGATGCTTATCCCTGGACCAATCAATAGTAGCTGGGGTGGTGGTGGTGGTGGTGGAGTCATGTGGGAACATAGTAGCTCTCACTAGAACCATGGAACTGGAGTAGGAAGAGGTATAAGTCTCAATGGAAGGGAGACAGGGTGGGCAGAAAAAAAATTACAGATGTCTGTGTTGAAAGGATTAGGAGATATATCCTGTTAAACTTGTTAACAGGTTTAAGTCCCTGTTAACTGGGGCTTAAATTTGTTTTTAAAATATAAATTTTTATTATGGTTCTTGTAGCATGACTTAAGTGGAAAGGAACAAAAACCCCAACAACTATGAAACAAACATTTCCTATGTGTAAGGGACGTAAACTCTGATAGGGTCTGCTTATGATGAGGTTGAAGTTAAGCAGAAAGAGAACTGGCATGTAGGATAGTCTAATTTATTTCTTCCATTGAGTACTGTCAAGTTGTAGGTTCTGGCTAGCAGTGGATGCACCTGCCCCCATGTTTTTATAATTTCAACTTATTGCTTCTTGTTTGATATTTTCGGCCACGCTGAACAAGTCAAATCCCTCTTTCTTACAACAGATGCTTGCATACAGCCACATTTGTTCTCTCACTCTCTCTCTCTCTCTCCCCCAACCCCCTTCTTCCCTCCCTCTCTCTCTCCATTCCTTCCTACTTCCTTTCCTTTATTTTCTAGAGTTGGGTTGGCAAACTTTTTCTATAATGAGCAGATAGTAAATATTTTAGTCCTCGCAGGCCTTATGGTCTTCTGTCACAACTACTCACCTCTGCCACTATTGCAAAGATACTTGTAAATAAATACAGGGTGGGGCAAATGTAGGTTTACAGCTATTCTAATGACAAGTAATGCAATAATTAATAAATAATAATAAATAAATAATAATACAAGTATGCACTCTGTGTTTCACGTACTCACAACTGTAAATGTGGCTGAGTTCCAAAAACACTTTATTTACAAAAACGTGGGTGCAGGTGGTATGGTTTTCTGACCTCTGCTGCTCCAGAAAATTCTCTGCAGCCTGAATATCTCTAACTCCTTTGACCAATGCTTTTTGGTGTGGCTTTGATTTTCTTGCCTACGGTGGTAACCATTTTCTGAAAGCCTATTAATTTGTCCATCTCTTAAAATGAGGCCCCTAGAACAAGATGCCTCATTCTGCATAGGCGACGATGTAATACTCTCTCATGACACATTCTGAACAGGAGAGAGAGGAGGAGAACCATCACCCTTAGAAACCCTGATCTTGTGAAAATTTGGTGAGACTTCTTGGTAAAGGTTATAAACCTGTTAATTTACTGGCTGGAAGGATAGAAACCAGAAGCATGGTCCATTAAGCTTGAATTTAATATTTGATGCACAGAGACCTCCGACTTGTTTGATAAAGATGGGAAGGGAAGACGTCCACATAAGCAATGTCTACTCCCAGGTGAGGATCCAGAAGATAATCCTGTGAGCAGAACTTCCTGAGAATTGAGACAAGGGAAAAAGGTAGTGGTAGGAAAGTGAAAAGGTCAATAATTAAGTCTGTGACTGTGCTGGAAGAGGTGAAAGAAGAAAATTAGATCATAAGGCATGAATAATGAGAAATTGTTGATGGAATTAGCAGTGTAGAACAGATACTAAAGGCTCCTTTATTCCTCTCATAGCCAAAAGTTTTTGCTTAGACTGGATGGAGGAAGAAAAGGCAAGTATGTTGAGAATCCTACTCACTAAGTATGGAAGGAGGATGTTGGAAAAGGTCTCAGAAGAATGAGTGTCATGTGGGGGTTCATTGGAAGTCACCAGAGGCTGAGCCCCTTCTTGGCATAAAGCAGAGTGTGAGGGCTAGAAGGTGTCATATAGTCAGGATTTCGCTTGTCCAACACACCTTTGACATGTTGGTTGTTTTCACAGCCTCGTCCTGACACTCTTCTCTGCTCTCATTAGGCTTGCTCACTCGATGAGCTCATCCATTCTCATAGGGTTAGCTGCCATTTCTTGTCTGTAGACCCCTGAATGTCTTTCTCTAGATCAGACTTCTCCTTTGAATACCAGATTTACACATGCAAGGTTTTTCTTGTGTGTGTTTTTTTCCACATGCCAACAAAGTTGACATCTCATACTTAGCATTTCCAAAGCCACTAAAACCAAACTTTTGCTCTTTGTCCCCCTCCTCCCTGTGCCCCATCCATGCCTTCTCCATTCCTTAAATGATACAGCCATCTACCCAGCTGTTCAGGGCAGAAAGCCAGGCATTTCTCTCTTTGCCCTTTCCCCATGAGCAAGTCCTGTGATTCTGAACTTTATCTCCAGTTGTCCATTCTCTCCATCTTTACTGTCACTGTCTTAGTCCAGGATATCAACCATATCTCAGCCAGATATGGCAGCAGCCTCCTGACTTGTCTTTTTCCTGCTTCCACTCTTGGCCTTTAACAGTACATTTCCTACCTGGAAGCTAAAGTGATCTTAGAGTCCATGCTTTGGCTTCCCAATGCACAGAGAGTAAAATCAAGACCTGCCAGCTCCTGCCCACCTTTCCACCTCTTCAGTCACACTGGCCCCTTTTGGTTCTTTCCCATCTCAGGACCTGTTGTTCCTGGGGAATCATTTTCCTTTGCTCTTCCCCAAACAAGCTTCTTAATACCCTTTAAGACTTAAGTCTTAGCTAAAATGTCTCACAGAGAGGTCTTTCATGACCCTTTTTATTCTCCATTTTAGCCTCTTGCTACTCCCTTCATGGACTTTCTTTTTTAAAATTCTATATTTCTTTATTATCATTTTAAATCTTTATTATTTATTTATATTTTTTTATTCTTGTCTCCCCCAATAGCTATAAGGTCTTTGAGGGTGGGGCATGCCTATCTTATTCATCATTATAGCACCAGCACCCAGCATAGTGCCTGAAACTATGGTTGCTTAATAAATAAATCTAGGATGAAGAGATAAATAAATGGAGAATTACTTCTCTGAACTACAGACAATGAGCCTAAACACTGTGTTTTTCTTAGTCAGACATTATGTGCAATTAGATGTACAATAAATGATGATTATAACATCTGTGTCTTGCCTGATGTTCACAACCAATCACTAGATTAGTCAGTTGTGCCTGTTTTGACAGTTCTATTTTCAACCTAATAATTTGTTTCTTTTAACTTATGGCTGTTGGCTTTGCTTGGGTTTGTTTAGCTTGACAAAGTGGCAGATTATATTGGCATTTGCTATTTTATTTGTGTCATTATTTATTGCTGACACTATTACAGATGTCCCCCATCCCCCCCTTTATTCTTCCTCCACTAACCACCCCCCCCTCCCCAGGCCTTCACCATATTTTAAAATGCCTTTGCTTTTGGTAAGAAGCCCTAGTTAGGGCAATGTCACCATATTTTAAAATGCCTTTGCTTTTGGTAAGAAGCCCTAGTTAGGGCAATGTATTAGTCAGGATGGTTTGGGTTATGCTGTTGTACCAACAATACCTAACCTCAGTGGCTCAACTCAGCAAGGTTTATTCTTGATCACATTCTATGTTGACTGTGTATTTGGGCATTGTGGGGGTGGTCTGTTCATTCTAGACACTCAGGAATCTAGGCTGTTGAAAGCATCTGTGTACATATCCTTGATTACCGTTGCAGGGGAAGGGAATGTGGTAAGTTGCAGTCTCTTAACTCTTCCACCTGGAAGTGACACAAACTACTTTTGCTTATGTTTCATTGGACAAAATAGATCACATGGTCATGCCCAACTCCCATGTGCCTGGAAAACCAACCAAAATGTTTGTGAATAGCCTTGTTGACTACTCCTATCAGTTATACTCCTAACAGAAGAACTCATTTAATGTAGCCTCTTAGTTGTGATTCCCCTAAAGTGAGTTGTAATCTGTTAATCTGCAGACGATATGTGCATTTCCAAGCTATTATTGGGCACCATTTTGTTTCAGAATGTCAGACTTGAGACTTTTGTCAGAGGAAAGTATGGTGTGATGGTTAAAAGCAGGGCTGTGCTATTTCTGTTGCTTTTTGACTGTGTGATCTTTGGCAATTTTCTTTATTTTTTCATGCTTCAGTTTCAATAATAATAATAACAACAATAATAATATCTATCCCAATAGGAATAGCCTAGTGCTTAAAACATATGGGTTCAAAAATACTATTTATTATTATTATTTTTGGTAGGTACTTACTAAATTTTGTCAAAATCATGAGTAACTTTAACACTTAATTGGGATCTATCATTGAAGGAACGGGTTTCTGAAGAATAAGGCTGAGTGAGGGGAAAAATTTTAATGGGTATTTTAAAGATTGTAGCTGAATTCTAATTAAGCACCAGATAGCAGGACAGCCTTTGCTAAATTGTCACTTCCTTGGGCTTCAGCCTCATCTGTAACAAATGGAGTTAATAGCATCCACTTTGTTTTTCAGGACTGAGATAAAGATGGTTAAGGAAGAGGGAATAGCAGTAACTTCCACTGTTGTTCAAAAGTATTAGTTAACTTCTATATGAAGATTCTATTGCTATGTAACAAATTACCACAAACTTAGTGGCTTGAAACACCATGCATTTATTATTTCATGGTTTCCATGGGTCGAGTCTCACAAGGCTGAAATTAAGATATCAGTTGGTGAGTCTTCTTATCCAAGGTGCAGGGTCCTCATTCAAGCTTATTCAGTTTGTTGGCAGAATTCAGTTCCTTGTAGTTGTTGGATTTAGGCTTACAGTTCCTAGAAACTGCCTGTCTCCATAGGCAACTCACAGCATGGCTACCTGCTTCTCCTTGGAGGCCAAGAGGTGAATCTCTGAAACTTCATTTTTTATTTCTTTTGCTTTTTTCTTTTCTTTTGAAACTTTACCTTCTTTAAAGGGCTCACCTGATGAGGATAGGCCCACGTTTTTAAAAGGATGATCTCTCTTTAAAAAAATATTTTTATTGATTTCAGAGAGGAAGGGAGAGGGAGAGAGAGATAGAAACATCAATGATTAGGGAGAATTATTGACCAGCTGCCTCCCACAGGCCCCACACTGGGGATCAAGCCCACAACCTGGGCATGTTCCCTGACCAGGAATCAAACCATGACCTCCTGGTTCATAGGTTGACACTCAGTCATTGAGCCATGCTGGCTGGGCTGATCTCCCTTTTGATTAACCCCAAGTCAACTGATTAGGGGCCTTAATTGCATTTCAAAATTCCTTCCCCTTTGTTATGTAACCTAATGGCTGGTTCTGCTCACACTCAAGGAGAGGAGATTGTACAGGCATGAACACTTGGGGAGTGGGGATCTTGATGTCCATTTCAGAATTCTAAGACAACTTATTCCCTCCAAGAAGAGCAGGTGGAGAGGGAAGCTAACACAGATGAGCACAGCCCAGAGGTTGAGACAATCTGGTGTTGGGCTAGGATGGAGGAGACTGAGAGACAAGTGTGAAAAACTTGGTCCATTTTGATGGGGTTGTACCTTCCCAACCAGCCAAGACCAAGGTAATACCAGGCCATTTAGACTCCTCTTTTTCCCTCCTGAGGCTGAGCCTGCAGTTATTCTCCCTTCCCCTCCCACTCTGAGATCTACCAGGGGTGAGCTGGAATTGCCAGGTGTCATGATCAGAGATGCAGGTGAGTAATAGGTGAGATCACGGGAATAAAGAAATATTCAAGATAGTTCTTCCCAATGGCTTCGTAAACTGAAGGCACAGGAAAACAAACCTCAAATGAAATAAAACCCAGAGAGAAAATGAATTTTACGTGGTGATTTTTTTTGGAATCTGCCAGATGTCAGAGGCTCTTTGAAGCAAAACAAATGCTCTCTCAGTTCTGCAGAAGGAGGTCCAGAGAAGCTGGTGTGATGTACCGAGAACCAAATTACCAACCACCTGTGCGGGAAAACAGTCTCTTCTTGCTCACAGGACCAGGGGATATACTTGCTAACAAGCACGATAGAAGTCAGTGTTGGCTAGCAACAAAAAGCCACCAACCTTTAGGAATCTTGGTTCCTCTCAGCCAAGCCTTGTGCATAATAAGGCCATTTCCAGGGAATGAACTGAGATGATAATTCTGAGACCCCTTTCAGAGGCCTGTGACAGATGCCCACAGGTCCCTAATGGGACTGCAGTGGAGGAAATAGCCCGGGAACTCCTGTCCCTCCCTCTGCAGATGCAGCTCCATTCTGCACTTTGAAATTGCACTCAATACTTGTCAACATCAGCACTACAGAATGGATGGGAATCACTTGCCTGTACATCACTGCCAGGCAAGATAGAGCAGGGCCCTCCCCTGTCAACAAAAAAGGTGACATGATAGAGTAAGATGGAGCATCAGCTTGGATTGTGAAGGGTTCTTAGAATTGATATAATTCCAAAAAGGGAGGAAGAGCGTCAGCCAGCTTGAATGACATTGATGAAGACTGCAAGCTCAATGAGATACAGATTAGAAGCAGCCTCTGTCCTTGCCTGATGTTAAATGGTCTGCCTGTGAGATGAACTAAAATCCAGAGTCAGTAAACAATTGCAAAGACTGCATATCATCAAGCATTGTTGATAAATGTTAATGAGACAGGGGCCAGCACTGAGATTGGGCAGTATTGATTAAGAGAGGAAATAAAATGCACTGACCAGTTTTGTTTAAAGTATCTCTTGCCACAGCATATATACTTGTAAATCTGAGGTGTGAGATATGATACTGTTTCCTCCCCTTCTTCCCTCCTTCCTCCCTTTCATTCATTCTGTTGCTCATTCATTCATTCATTCATTCATTTAACAAATATTTCAGTGCTTGCCACATATCTACAAAGTACAAGTACTAGAGTTAAAATGGTGGTCAGATGGACACAGTTGTTTTCGCTCTTTGAGTTTACATACAGTGGTAGGAGAGATGCTTAAAAAGGCAATTTCAAGGTATGGGATATGAGTTGGGAAGAGAAGAGGGCCCTTAAATGAGCGACTGGGCCAGGGAAAAGGCTTCCCGTGAGAAGTGATGGCTGGGGTAGGACTGAAGGATCTGTATGAAGGAGACAGGGCCAGGGAAAAATGCTAAAAAGCATCCCTGTGAAGGCATGGGGGCCAGAGTGGAGCTTATGAGGGTCATGTGTGACAGCTGGGATGGCAGGGAGAAGGGTAAGAAATGAGGCTGGAGGTGAGTGTAGTTAGTGGTGGAGTGGGTTATATTGGGTCCTTTCAAAAGCTATGTACCTATGAGTATAACCTTATTTGGAAATAGGGTCTTTTGCAAATGCAATCAAGTTAAGATGAGGTCATACTGGATTGGTAGTGTGGAGGGCTAATCCAATGACTGGTGTCTTCACAAGACAAAGCAGAAGAAGATTTAGATACAGAGACACAGAGCAGACACAGGGAGCCGGCCATGTACAATGGAGGCAGAGGTTGGAGTGATGCAGCCTCAAGCCAGGAATTGCCAAGCATTGCTTGGAGTTACCAGAGCAGGAGGAGGAGAGGAAGGGTCCTCTCCTAGAGCCTTTGGAGACAGCCCATCCCTGCTGACACCTTGACTTTGAACTTCTGCCTCCAGACCTGGGAGATAATTTCTGTGGTCTTAAGTCAGCTGGTTTGTGGTGATTTGTTATGGCAGCCACAGGACATTAACACAGGGCGGTGCAATATGTGGGAGGGACATACATGTTCCTTCAGTTACAGAAAGCTGGGTAAACACCAAAAATGTGGTAATAACTGGGGTTGCCGACTCAGTTGTCCTCAGGGGCTGGATGGGGCTAGGGGTAAACAGAGGCCCAATCTAGAGGGACAGTCACCTCTCAGCTTCAGCTGCTGATCCCTGTGTTCTGATTTTTTTTAGAAGTTAGCAATCAGATTTTTTACTTTTATTTTTAAAGTGTTTCTTAAAATATGTTTCGTTGATTCTTAGAGAGAAGGGGAGAGGGAGAGAGAGAACATCGATGTGAGAAACATTGATCAGTTGCCTTCCATATACATCCCAATTGGGGATTGAACCCACAACCTGGGTGTGTGCCCTGACTGGGAATCGAACTGGCAACCCTTCAGTGCATGGGACTACACTTAACCAACTGAGCTACACTGGCAAAGAACAATCAAATTAAAAAAAAATTGTGGAAAATCCTCATTTTAGAATATTGGCAACTAATTAACAAAAATGTAAAAACACTGTGCAGGCAAAACCAAATGAGGATGCAGCCCTGATTTAAACTGTGATCTAACCATCTGAGACCTCATGAGAAAAGTTTAAATTAACTAAAATCAGTGCTGTGAATTGCCACACACAATTATGTTTGGTTTAGGACAGTACTAAAATGACCAATTTCCCATTAGTATTAAAATAAATATATACTGAGTGCTGTCTCTGGGGAGACCTAGAATGACTGTCACAGAGAATGACTGTCACAGAGACAGCTAAGGTTTGTGATCCCCCATCCCCACACTTTCTAAGGCAGGTGTCCCTACACATGGAGAGCATATCAGGTCCTATTTGGAGGACACCGGGGACCTTTAATGTGTGCTGACAAGTCACCTAAGGATCTTATTAAAATTCAGATTCTGATTCAGTGCATTTTGGGTGGGGCCCGAGGTTCGGCATTTCCGATGAGCTCCTGAGTTGGTGCTGCTGCCGATGCTGCTGGCCTGAGAACCTCACTTTGAGCAGTAAAGTTTTCAAGGATCTGTGCTACCTCTATGCACGACAGAAGAGAAATTCTCCAGCTGACACTCATTGAACCCAGCCAGTCTGCCCACTGCCTTGGGGGGGGGGGGAGATGGGGGGCTAAGCAGGACAGGTTGGAATCATAGCTACCTTTAGAAGCAAGGGGTAGGGAGCTTTGCTCTATGTGACAGAAAGCTTTGAAGAGGTTCCTCTTGCTGTCTTTGGCTCAGTAGATGGAATGGGAAAAGAGCGTGTCTGTTAGAGTGGAAACAAAGGCATTTGGAGAGCCAGATGCTCTCCCTGGACCAAATTCCAAGTACAGCCTGGTGGAGCCCTGCCGTCGCTCCCTCTCACCCAGGCCTGTGGCATCTGTCCTCTCTTCTCATGCATTTTTCTTTGTGTTCCTGGAAAAATTGGACTCATAAATTGAATCTGCCTTCAGGCAGTTTAACTTGCGTGGCCAGCACTTACTCAGCAGTTAACCACCAGCCTCATTAACCTTGGCTGTTCTGAGGAGGCTTTTTTTGTGGTGATTGTGGTGGTCGAAGAGCTTATGCTCTATTCTTTGATAATTTCGGGAGTATGTTGAGAGCAGAGTCATTTCTTTTGTTGAGTGAACATAGTTGGTGCTCCAAGCCCTATTTGTTGGTATTGTTGATGTGCACATGTACATGCATGGTGTGGGTGCACTTGTTTTAAATGTCCAATAGTGACATCTCCCCAAAGGTATCTCTTACCCACTTGGTGTTGCCAGGAGATTTGAAAAACGAATGCCTTGGGTTCTATCAGCACCAAATTTCTCCAAACACTGTCCTTTGCCCACTGTGTCAACGTAACTGGAGATTACGAAAATACAGATTCCTTGGCCCTGGGGACCTGCTGTACTAGACTCTGGAGCCCAAGAGTCTGCATTTTTATAAACTCTCTCTGGTGACCCCAGTGTACAGGAGTCTGGAGGATCTGAAGCTCACAGGGTTCTTTCTGCATGTCAGCTGGGTCCACCTATCTGTGGGTGGTTGTCTTGGGTATACAATATACTTACGCTTTATATTACAAAGCACTTGTGTTTCTCAGGGATCACTGGGTTGACTTTTTAAATGATCACCATGGCCCAGTATGTTGACATTTGTTGCCCACTTTCATTTCCTCATGTCCTGTCGATAGCCTTGGTTATAATCTGGGGACCCTTGCCTCAAGGTCCTGCAGCTGGTAGGTGGTAGAGTTAGGATTCAATCCGGGCATCCTGGCTTAAGGGTTGGCTCTCTTAGCCACCGTGGTATGCAGCTGTAGCAGACTGCTGGGGCCTGGCTCCAGGGCTCAGTACTCGCACTCCTTTGTGCACAGTGTTCCTTCCTGCACTCATGACCACCTGCTTGCTCAGCCAGTGCATGGGGTAGACCAGATATACCATGGAGTTACCACACTGGGAGCAGTCCCCAGCCAACCACAGTCATTGGTAGATAACCCCCAGCTCCCTTCCCCTTCAGGAGAGAAGCTTCTGGGACATGATCTACGTAGTCTTTCTGAGTTTTCTAGTACAGTTGAGCCTCAGATGCCCATAGCAGAGACCTGCTCATCAGACCTCCAGTATTGCCTTCTTCCTGTCGCTGTCTCATGTCTCCACTCCCCTATCAATGCTTCTTAGGATAACCTCCCTACTTGTGCCCAAATCCCTATCAGATGGGGTCTGCTTTTGGGACATCATGTACTTCAACTACTTTAGGCATATCACCTCATTTAATCTTCACATCAGCCTTGTCCAGGAGGAACCATCATCAGCTCCATCTTACAGATGAGGAAACTGACGCTTAGAGAATTGAAGCTATTTGAACAAGTTAGTTTCTGAGCCAGGACCTGGAATCCAGGTCTGTTGGCACCAATGGCCAAGCTCAGCCTGTATCTTATACTGTGAAGTTTATGGATAAGTGGTGGTTATAGGTGATGTGTGTTGGGGTTGGGCGAACTTTCCTTCTTCTCTTATTCCTCCCATTCCAACTGAGAGGGGTGTTCATGGTGCACCTTTTTAAATTTGCAATACAGGTAGAGAAGGCTAGAATCTGACCCCAGATGTGGCTGCTGTACTCTATGGTGAGACAACGTGCCCACCTTGGCCCTGGCTTACACTAACTTTTTGACAATTTGAGCTGAACTTGTCAGAGTGAACCCCAACCAAGACCGATCCTTTCTGGTGGCATGCCCCCCAACCCCACTGCCCCTGGCCTTAGAAAAACTCCCCAACCCCACTGTGAACTGATCTCTGGGTCCCAGTGAAATGTTTCTTTCAAAATAAGCTTTTTCTGGTGGGAGAGCTTCCAGGGCTTTTGTGTTGATCGATTTCAAGAATATGATCTTGTTTGCGGCTGCCCCGGTTGTTCCCAAGGTCTGCCTTCATTTTATAATTTTGCACTTGAGTCCACAGGCTATTCTGCCAAGGGTAGAATTTCTGTTTAAAAGAATAAATAACAAACTGCTCTGGAATGGTAATAACTTCCAGAGCCTCTTAGGTCCAGGCTTTCCCTTGTTCATTTGATGAATTCAGCAAGTTCTTGACTCCACAGGTGGGAGGAAGGGAAGTCAGACACCCACTAGCTAAATAGCTATGGAGTGATTAATATGCACAGGCCTGTGAATGCATAACTACAGACACAAGAAATGTTTTGGAAAAGAAATGGTGATATGAAAGGGAATGATAGCTGGGCAAATTTTATAATCATTATTGGGTTTGTTATATAGATTATTATATAATTTATAGATTACATAATGAAGTCATTGTAGATATTATATTTATTATCTGTAATAATAATTGTAGATTATTCTCCATTCTTACGTTCATATAAAATACCCATAAAATCAATAGGATTATACCATATACTTTATTTTTAAACTAACTATTTCTTTTACTTTTGAATATATCATGGACATCTTTCCAAGAGGGTACATAAAGACTGCCTCAGTTTAACAAACTATTTATGACAGAAACTTTCAAACATATACAAAAGTAGAGAGAATAGTAAAATGAGTCCCCTCTCACCCAACTTCAGTAATTGCCAACTCCTGTCCAAACATATTTCCTGAAGACATCCCCTCCCATCTACTTCCTCCTTTCCACATTATTTTGAAGAAAATCCCAAACATCATAACACTACATTTATGAATGTACCAGCACATGTCATTCCTTTTTTAAAAAAAATATTTTTATTGATTTCAGAGAGGAAGGGAGAGAGAGAGATAGAAACATCAATGATGAGAGAGAATCATTGATAGGCTTCCTCCTGCATGGCCCCCACTGGGGATCGAGCCCACAACCGGGGCATGTGCCCTTGACTAGAATTGAACCTGGGACCTCTCAGTCCGCAGGCTGACGCTCTATCCACTGAGCCAAACTGGCTAGGGCTGCATCATTCCTTTTTAACTGTTATGTGATACTCCACTTACAAATATACTGTAATTTATTTAGCCCATCTCCTATTCATGGACATTTCAGCTGTGTTTAATCTAGGTAAAGATACATTTTTTTTTCTTCTCTGAAGAGGCCCTTATACTGAGGTCACAGATTCTCTAGACTTGATTAAAACAAAAGTGTGTTTCCTTGCTGCCTCCTCTGCTTCCAGACCCACTGGGAAGGAAGAGATGGGCCTCTGAGCCAGGCAGGAAGGGATGAGGTTTGCTGGCCATGAGGTGGGGGCAGGGAGGTCATCCCCACAGCTTGAGAGGCCCCAAGAAGGGTGTGGGTCAGGTCACTGGGTTAGGGAGGCACATTGGTGTCACCAAAGGGTCCCAGCAAGTATTAGGGTCTCAGAACAGACTTGAGTATTATTTCCTGGAGCTGTCCCAACAAATCACACCTGAGTGGCTTAAAACAACATATATTTATTCTTTCACAGTTCTGGAGGTCAGAAGTCTAAGATCAAGATGTTGGCAGGGTCATGCTCTAGGGGAGAATCCTTCCTTGCCTTTTCTAGCTTTTGGTGGCTCCTGGAATTCTTGGCTTGTGGTTACATCACCCCAATCTGCCTCTGTCTTTACATGGCCTTTGTCCCTGAATATTTGTATGTCATTTTCTGTTTCTTATAAGGACACTTCCTTTCATTGGATTCAGGGCCCACCCTAATCTCATCTCAGTTTTTACTTTAGTTATATTGGCAAAGAACCTATTTTCAAATAAGTTCATATTCTAAGTTTTGGGCTAGACATGATTTTTTTGCAGGATACATTTCAGCTCAGTACAGAGAGTGTCCTGGTACTTTCAGTTGCCCCAGGCAAAAGGCCAGGGATTTTTGGAGGCTCAATAGGTGTTACTGTAGCATTCAGGCAGCATAGGCTAGGTACCAAGCAGTTAGGGAGCATTCACCTACAAGCAACTGAGAACCCAACTCTCAGTAGGTGAGTGGGGAAATGCACAAGATACCTGAAGGTTGGTGTTTCTGGGGGTGGTTCAGCAGCTCCATGATATCAGGGTTCTGGGTTGGGGATTCTGCACTTTTCCTTTATGATTGCAAAATGGCTGCTGTGACCCAAGCAGGAAATCTTTACACAGTTCCATCTAAAGATGTAATGTAAGGGGATTGGAGATGACCAGGGATGAGAGAGAGAGGGAGGGAGGGAGGGAGGGAGGGAGGGAGAGAGAGAGAGAGAGAGAGAGAGAGAGAGAGAGAGAGAGAGAGAGAGAGAGAGAGAGAGAGAGAAGGAGAGAGAGAAGGAGAGAGAGGAAGGGAGGGAGGGAGAGAGAGAAAGAAAGAGAGTGAGAGAGAGGAGAAAGAGAAGAGAAGGAGGAGGAGGAGGATAAGAAGGGTGGGGAGGAGGAAGAGGAAAAGGAGAGAGGAGGAGGAAGAGAAGAAGAAGGAGAAGGAAGAGGAAGAGAAGGAGCAGGAGAAAAGAAGAAGAGAGATGGTGGGAGGGAGACATTGGTCTTCCTATGAAGGAGAAGATATCTTTCCCAGGAGATCTCCCTTTATGTCTCATTGGTCAAGATTGAGTCACATGGCCACCTAACTGCAAGGGAGGCTGGGAAAGTAAGCATCTCTTTTATTCAGTCTCTGTAGACAGAGGCAAGAAAGAAAGAGCTGAGAAGAGGCCTCTATCCATGGACAAACAATCCTCCAACTTCTCCAGACAAATCACCAATTTATCCTCCAATAAATCACCAATTTATTGCTCTTCTATTACACTACATTCAACCTACCCCACATCAACAAGATATCACCTCGTTTACCACTCAAGACCTTCGTGTATCAACTCGTGTCAGGGACTGTCTCAGGCAGCTTTTATTTGGAAGACTCATGCCTCAAGAGGGGGGACTTTATGGAGAAACACTTATTAATTCAGTAGCTTTAATTTTTTTCTCTCTCCAATTAGGATAGTGCTGAAATCAACATCCTTGTTCATAAATATACATCTGTGACTATTTTGGTAGGTTAGCTTTCTGGATGTGGGTTTTCTGTGTTTGCTCATAAATTCTTGAGCTTTTTTCTAGGGCCTGATGCATATCCCACTTGCTTATCTTCAAGCCAACCAGAGCCCACAGTTTTCAGGGAAAACTAGGCAGGAATGTGCATTTCTCCCACTTCCCCCTCTCATCCATCTCAGCCTGCTGTGCCTTCCTGTTTTGGCAGTGAGGTTCACTGATAACTCTGGAGCTGTTATATCCATTATTCATACATCTTCTTACATCACCCACTGTGGCACCAGCTGGGGACAGCAATACTACAAACATGGCACCAATAAAAAAGAATGTGTAATCAGCCTTTAAAAATTCCTTCTTGACTGCCAAGGGTGGCACATGAGGGTGGAAAGTGAGCAGCTGGCTGGTCCTGCTAATTTCAAGGCAGCTTCACTGTGAAAATGACGGCTGCTTCACCACCAGTCTCTCCCCAACCTCCGTAAAGGCAGATCCCAAGAGCCCCAGAAGATTTTATGGGGAGGGAAGCCATAAGTGAGGGGGCAAAAGAATTTTTTAAAAAAACAACTACCTTCTCTGTGAGCAGAGGATATTATTATTGGCATTGTTTCTCAGATGCCAACAGAGATTTGTGACTTGTTGGTTATTGCTTATTTTTTCCCTTTCATTTTTTTTAATGGAGATGTCATACATATATGGTAAAGTGCACTCATATTAAATGTGCATTTTGATATTTTACACATGAATACACCTATTGTTGTGAGTTGAATTGTGTCTCCCAAAATGTTATGTTGAAGTCCTAACCCCTGAACCTCAGGATGTGACCTGATTTAAAAACAGGGTTGCTGCAGATGGAATTTGTTAAGGTTAGATCATACTGGGTTGGAGTGGGCCCTTAGTCCAAAATGACTGGTGTTCCTGTAAGAGGATGGGAATTTGGACACAGGCACATGCACGGGGAGAAGGCCATGGGAAGAAGACACAGCTCGAAATGGTGCCTCTGCAAGCTAAGCAAGTCAAGATTGCTGGCAACCCCTGGAAGCAGGAAGAGGCATGGAGAGCTTCTACCCTACAGCCATTAGAGAGGGAGAGTATGGTCCTGCTGACACCTTGATCTTGGACTTCTGGCCTCCAGAACTGTGAGACAACAAATTGTTGTGGTCTTAACCCACCCACTTTATGGCACTTGATTATGGCAGCATAGCACACTGATAAACCATGTAACCATCTCTGAGATGAGGACACAGAACCTTTCAACACCTGGAAGTTTCCGTTGGGTTCCTTCCTGATTAGAACCGCTTTCTCCACTCAAGGTCACCATCTGTTCTGCTTTCTAACAACCTTGATGCATTTTTGCTTCTTCTTGAATTTCGTAAAGCTGTAGTCATCTGGTAGAAATTCTTTGTCTGGCTTTCACACATCACATCTGTGAGACTCCTTCATGTTCCTTATGCAGATCAGTGCTGAGTTTTTCCAAGAACACTTAACTGATCACCTGTGATAAGCCATATGCTGAGCTGGGCCATGAGAATATAAGGACTATAGATATTCCCTGGGCAGTTTGGAAGGGAGAATTGTAAACAGCTTACCATGAGATGGTGTGGACATGAGTGGATAGGGTCCATATGGGCTTTGGGAGATGGCCGAGCATGGGGAAGCCAGGCTCAAGTCTCCTGGAGGGGGGATGTCCATCATGACATTCTGCGATGGTAGACTAGCTTGTGAGGCTGCAGGGTTGTATGCAAAGGACTGTGAGGAATCAGGTATGGCTCAGGAATAGAACATTGTGGATGAACACAAGAGATAGTTAACTGGTGCAGGATTGGCAGACTAGAGTCCTCAAGCCCAAACTGGCCTACCACCTGTTTTATAAATAGTTATTGGAACACAGCCTTGGAACACATTAATTTACATATGGTGTATGGTTGCCTTGCACTAAAACTACAGCCTTGAGTAACTGTGATAGAGGCTCTATGGCCCACAAGACCTAAGATATTTACTATTCACCCTTTAAAAAAATAGGTGACCCCTGGTCTACTGTATGCCAGGAGCTATGCCAGGCACTGTTCAATTATATTCTCATTTAATAACCGCAGCACTGAAAGGGAGCCATATAAAGATGAGGGTCCTTAGGCTCAGGGGTGCAGTGGTTTTTCAAGGTTACACCGACAGCACAAGGAGATACCACATCTGCTTGAGTTCAGAGGAGCTTATCTAGAGTAATTGGACTCTTTCCAACAATTAGTGATCATTCAAGGAAATAGGCGAGGCCAAACTGTGGAGAGTCATGCATGCATTTTCATCTTTGGGCAATGGAGAGACACTGAAGGTTCTTAAGAAAGAGACTGGCATGATTGGGCCAGTTTGAGGCTGCCACATTCAAGCCCTTAGCTGGGTGTGGGGTCCAGGGCTCATCAAGCAGGGTTTACACTCACCCAGAGAATTCTGCTCAGGAGAGAAAGTGCTGACCACTCTTGTACATTTCTGAGTTGTGCCTTGGAGCTGGAGGGCCACACAGAAACTCTACGTAAATGTTCATAGCAACATTATTCATAATAGCCAAAAAGTGGAAATACCCCAAAATTTTCATCAACTGATGAATGATAGCTGTTGCACAATTTTATGGATATATTAAAAACCACTGAACTATGCACTTTAAGATGATGAATATTATGGTATATGAATCATATCTTAATAATAATAATATAATAATAATATAATAATAATAATAATAATAAGTTCTGGCCAGGTGGCTCAAGTTGTTTGGAGCGTTGTCCTGTGCACCAAAAAGTCAGGAGTTCAATTCCTTATCAGGGCACATACCCAGTTTTGGGTTCGATCCCCAGACAGGGAGCGTGTGGAAGGCAACTGATTGATGTTTTTCTCTCACGTTGATCTCTCTCTCTCTCTCTCTCTCTCTCTCTCTCTCCCCTCTTCCTTTCTCTACCTCTCTCCCTAAAATCAATTAAAAGAAAAAAAAAAGACTCTCATTTGCAATGACCTAGAGAGCACTGTGAGGGCCAAGGTTGAACCCAGGTTGTCTACTTTCAGAGCCCAAGCCTGATCCCATCCTATCCAGACCCTGTTTATCCAAGTAAGATATGTCATACCTAAGAAATCCCAAACTCCTAGAAAATTGTGTGGCAGAGAGGTTGAATCACTGGATGGAATCTGCTCTGCCACTCGTCAGCTGTGCCTCAGTGTTCTTATTTGGCAAATCTGGTTGCTAATAACAGTACTGATCTTCTAGGGCTGCTGAGATGAGAAAAGGAGTCAATGAAAGTGACACAGTTTGCAGTGTGCTGATAACAGTGCTCAGCAAATGTTTCCCTGTCTTTCTCAGTTGTCAGGATCTCATTCTGGACCCTGGTTCATAGTCTTTGAGCTTGGGTGTATCCGCAGTTGCCTGATCCTGGTTGTACAAGAGATAAGTGGTAATATCGGGCTGATGCTGTGGTCCAGGTACAAAGGTGAGAGAGGAGAAACCCCCTAGGGATTGGCGATACCAGGATCAACCTTTGTTCCTTGAGTCATCACTCTTTTTAATTCTCCACAGCCCTGATTTTGAGCACAAGATGAGTAAAACTTAAAAAGATCTGATGGTACAGGGGCCACATAGTAATCATAGCGAGTTTTAATGTTCAAATTAGAATTTGAGTGAACTTGGATAATCTAAAACTTTTCAATTCTGCTCCCCATTCTCTGGTAGGTCTCCTCAAGGCTGAATAGCTTTGAAATGGCCATAAATTTGCATAATGGCTTCCATAAAGCTAATAACTTTAGGTCTGGAAGCTATTTTTGCCTGAGGCTATTTACAGTCTCACTGTTTTCCTAGCTAATATATAAAATCAGAAGAATTGCGGATTTTTTTTTAGTTAGAATGAGGGATGTTGAAGAGTCTAGTTGGTGCCTTCTTGGAGCATTGAAGGACAGACCAGGCTCCACGACATGCTCTAGGTGGCATCGAAGCTTGTCCCACCTGCTAATTTGGGGTGTGTTGGGAGGGGATTCCAGAGGAGACTGGAGAAGGTCTGCAATATGGGCTTACATATTATTTGGGAGAAATTTCCTTTTTGGGTCGTCTTGAAAGGGGCCATTGGCTGACTCCCTTTGAGTTTGGGCATGCCAGATAGCCAATGGAACCTAGTGAGATTTTCCTCCTATTTTTGTCTCTCCTTCCCATATACCAGGTCTTTCATGAGCCCCAACCACTGGGTAGTGATCACTCTTATTTCTATGTTTCTTGAATGATACAATTTAAATAATCTGAACTTTGAAAATCTATATGCTATGGTAATAGAGGGAGGTTTATTTTAACTGAAATGTTATTGTTTTCACTAGCCAATACATTCAAATGGCATAACATTCAAAAGGCACAAAGAGGTTGCTATAGACTAAATATTTGTACTCCCTATTCATATGTTGAAATCATAAACCCCAATGTGATGGTATTAGGAGATGGAGCATTTGGGAGATGATTAGGTCATGAGGGTGTAGCCTTCATTAATGCCCTTATAAGAGACCCCGAAGAGCTCTCTGGCCCTTCTGTCATGTGAAGACACAGGGAAGACTCAACTGTGAACCAGGAAGCAGGTCCTCACCAGGCACTGAATCTGCAGCACCTTAATCTGGACTTCCAGCCTGTTGTTTATAAGCCACACTGTCTATGGTATTTTTTTTAGAGCAGCATGAATGGTCTTAGACAGGGGTATGCATTGAAAAGTTAGACTTCCATCCTTTTTTCTTTGCCACCAGTTTTCCCCACAGGCAAATTGTATTATCAATTTCTAGTCTCCTTTCAGAAAGTATATCTGTATTTATACAGATAAATTTCTACTTATCTACACCTATACCTACTCATTTCCTATAAATGATAGCTCACTATCATTTTGCACCTTGCTTTTTCCATTTAAAGATATACTGTTTTCTATTGCTGTTATAACAAATTACCACAAATTTAGTACTTAAAACAATGCTAATTTATTTTTGTACAGTCTGGAGACCAGAAACCCTAAACAGGTCTCACTGGGCTAAAACCCTAGTTGTTTTCTTGCCTTTACTAGCTTTTAGAGGCTGCCTGTATTCCTGGGCTCGTGGCCTTTTCCTCTGTCTTCAAACCCAGCAGCAGCATAACATCTTAAAATACCTCTCTGACTCTTATTGTAAGAGCCCTTTTGCTACTTTGGACTCAACTTGATAATCCAGACTATTCTGATTTCAAAATCCTTAATTTAATCACATCTGCAAAGTCCCTTTTGTCATGGAAGGCAACATTTCTTAGGTTCCAGGGATAAGAACGTGGACATCTTGTGGGGAGAGGGGGGTATTATTCTTCCATCAGTTTATCTTGGAGATCATCCCATGTTAGGGCACAGTGTTCCTTTCCTTTTATCAACTGCATAGATACTATTCCATTGTTTGGATGTGCCATAATTTACATGGCCAATCCTCTTTTGATGAATAGATGAACACTTAGCTTGTTTCCAGCCTCTTGCTCTTATAGCCAGGGCTGCTAGGAGTAACACTTTATTTGGCACCTTTGCTAGTATATCTGATGAGTTGCAAGAGGCTAAGCCAAAGGGTATGTACATCTGTAATTTTATTAGATATTGTCAAATTGCTCTGAGGGTACTCACATTTTATTATAGAAAATTTCAAATATATAAAAAAAATAGAATGGTTTCATGCGCACTGTGTACCCATATCACACAATTCAGCAATAACAATTACCAACTCATGGCCAATCTTGTTGGCCATATGCTCCCTCCCCCACCAAGCACCTCAGTTATTTAGAAGAAAAACTCGCACTCATATATTCCAAAGGAGAGAATTAACAGTTTAAACATGGCTGCATCTGTTGAGATTCTTATGTTAGGGGCTGAACTGAGAGGAGACTCCTTCCCAGATCTTACATTTGGAACACCTGTTTCCCTCAGGAAGTGACCCTCCACCTGGGAGAGCCTGGGTGTCTGCCATTGGCCCAGCCACTCCACCGGCTAGAGAGAGTTCCTTTTCACCCAGAGGATGATCTCAGAAATCAGCATGGCACTGTAGATTTTCAAAGATGATGTTCTGAAAGGTTGAGTGGTGGGGAATGAGCTGACTCAGGCAGCTGCTTTGGAACTCCGATACTGAGCAAGAGCCCAAAGCAATAAAAAAGTACTTTTGACCTGCTGTATTGGGACATAATCATCAAGTGAGAACTTTCTCTGTAGAAATACCAGAACTTTGATATTGTATCTTATCAAATTTTCACACCATGTTCCAGAGAGTAATAGAAAGGATCCTAGTGGGGACAGACGTTGGGAAAACTGGCTCTGTGGGGGGGAGGAGGTTTTCTCCACCACTCACATGCCGACAGTGGATGGACTTTCTCTTAGGGAACTAGAGGGTGTGGCATTTATGACAATGTGATTGGGACCGTGAGTCATTCTCCCGTCAAAGCCATGAATGTTAGCTTCTTTGAGTGACGAGGCCTTTTTCATAATCGAATCTAGCAAAACATCCCAGGGAAGCAGGCCAGGTGGCATTGGGCCCAATTTCAAGATAGGGAAAAAGAAGGCACAGAAATGTGAAAGGACACAGAAAAATAATCACTCCTGAGATCCACATTCCTCCTCCTATCCTAGCAGTGATTCTCACCAGCGATTCTGAGGGCTTCTCCCTGTGTTTGCCTCCACCAACCTGCTCCAGGCCCTCCTCATCTCTCCTATGAGTTATCACAGCACCTTCTGACTGGTCCTTCTGCGTCTATAACAAACTCTCTCCCCCACTCTCATGCAGCCCTCAGAATATGTCACACCTATGGTTATAGTGCCCCAATGCATCTCACTGGGACAAAGCAAAGTTTCCCACCACCTGCTGTTCTGCCCTCCCTCACCTGCTCTTGGTGATTCTGCAATAAACCAAGCCTCAGGGCACTTGCTCTTGCTGTTCTCTTCACCTGGAATGTTCTTCCCCTAAGAGAGCTGCAGGGCTTGACGCTGGCCTTTATGGAATACTTTAAGGAAGCCTTCCCTGGCCACTTAGCTAACACTGCAACTCGCCCCAGAAGCCCTTATTCCCTTTCTTGCTTTACTTTCCCTTTAGCGCTTATAACTAACTCACGAGTCAACCAACTCTCTAGTTAACTATAAAATATGCATATATGTAATATCTTAAAATATAGTTATGTAGACATATATTATTATACTAGACGACTGATGCACGAAGATTCATGTAAGAGTGGGCCTTCCTTTCCCTGGCTGCCAGCACTGCCTTCGCTCTGGCTGGAGCTGCCTTTCTGCCTTCGCTCTGGCCCGAGCCGCTTTTCCGCCTTCCCAAGCCTGTCCAGAGGCCCGGAGCTGCTGGGGCGGTGCAGAATGCCTGCGTCATCACCATGGTGATGATGCAAGGTTCCAGCCCACCCCCCACTGCTCGGCGCCTGCATATGCAAATTAACCCACCATCTTTGTTGGGTTAATTTGCATACTCACTCCTGATTGGCTGCTGAGCATCACGAAGGTATGATCAATTTACATCTTTCTCTTTTATTAGTGTAGATTACTACTAGAGGCCTGGTGCACGAAATTCGTGCATGTGGGGGAGGGGGGATCCCTCGGCCTGGCCTGCACCCTCTTGCAGTCTGGGAGCCCTTGGGGGATGTCTGATTGCTGCAGAGGTGAGAGAGGCTCCTGCCACTGCTGCTGTGCTTGCCAGCCGTGAGCCTGACTTTTGGCTGAGCGGCGCTCCTCCTGTGGGAGTGCACTGACCACCAGGGGGCAGCTCCTGCATTAAATATCTGCCCCCTGGTGGTCAGTGTGTGTCATAGCAACCAGTCGTTCCACTGTTCAGTTGATTTGCATATTAGTCTTTTATTATATAGGATATCTTAATTAGATATAACTATATATTAAGGCATTCCATACATGATTTATTAATAACACATTAATATATTAATTTATTGTCTCTGTCTTCCTCAACTAGACTGTATGCCCCATGAGACCCATGATTTTTGTCTTGCTCATTGCTGTATCTTCAGTGCCTAAAGTGGTACCTGGCACACAGTGGGTGTTCAACTATTTTTTAAAAAATTTATTTATTTTTTTATTGTCTAAAGTTTTACATATGTCTTCTTTTTCCCCAACTGACCCCTTCCCCCATCTCTTTCCAGCCTGGCCAAGCCCCCACCATCCCAGTGTCTGTGTCCATTGGTTATGCTAATGTGCATGCATATAAGTCCTTTGGTTGCTCTCTAACCTCCCTCCCCTACCATTTGTCTCTAGATCGATCTATTCTTGTTCATCAAATTATATTGATCATTATATCCCACATATGAGTGAGATCATGTGATATTTATCTTTCTCTGACTGGCTTTTTTGCTTAGCATAATGCTCTCCAGTTCCATCCATGCTGTTGCAAATGGTAGGAATTCTTTCTTTTTTAGCGCAGCGAAGTATTCCATTGTGTAGATGTACCACAGTTTTTTAATCCACTCATCTGCTGATGGCACTTAGGCTGTTTCCAAATCTTAGCTATTGTAAATTGTGCTGCTATGAACATAGGGTTGCATATATCCTTTCTGATAGGTCTTTCTGTTTTCTTGGGATATATTCCTAGAAGTGGGATTACTGGGTCAAATGGGAGTTCTATTTTTAACTTTTTCAGGAAACTCCATACTGTTCTCCACAGTGGCTGCACCAGTATGCATTCCCACCAGCAGTGTATGAGGGTTCCTTTTTCTCCGCATCCTCTTCAGCACTTGTCATTTGTTGATTTGTTGATGATAGCCATTCTGACAGGTGTGTGATGGTATCTCATTGTTGTTTTGATTTGCATCTCTCTGGTGATTAGTGACTTTGAGCATGTTTTCATATGTCTCTGGGCCTTCTCTATGTCCTCTTTCAAAAAGTGTCTATTTAGATCCTTTGACCATTTTTTGATTGGATTGTTTATCTTCCTTTTGTTAAGTTGTATGAGTTCTCTGTAAATTTTGGAGGTTAAATCCTTATTGGAAATATCATTGGCAAATATGTTCTCCCATGCAGTAGGCTTTCTTGTTGTTTTGTTGATGGTTTCTTTTGCTGTGCAGAAGCTTTTTATTTTGATGTGGTTCCATTTGTTTATTTTCTCCTTAGTCTCCATTGCCCTAGGGGGTGTGTCTGTAAAGATACTGCTGCAACATATGTCCACTATTTTGCTGCCTATGGAGTCTTGTAGGATTTTTATGGTTTCCCATCTTACATTCAACTCCTTTAGCCATTTTGAGTTTATTTTTGTGTACGGTGTAAGTTGGTGGTCTTGTTTCATTTTTTTTTTTTTATGTATCTCTCCAAATATCCCAGCACCATTTATTAAAGAGACTGTTTTGACTCCATTGTATGCTCTTGCCTCCTTTGTCAAATATTATTTGAGCATAATGGTTTGGGTCAATTTCTGGGTTCTCTCTTCTGTTCCATTGGTTATATGTCTGTTCTTGTCCTGTACCAGGCAGTTTTGAGAACCATGGCTTGGTAATATAGCTTGATATCTAGTAATGTGATCCCTCCAACTTTGTTCTTCTTTTCCAGGATTGCTGTGGCTATTTGGGGTCTTTTTTTTATTCCAGATGAATTTTTGGAGGGTTTGTTCTAGATCTTTGAAATATGCTGTTGGTATTTTAATGGGGATTGCATTGAATCTGTAGATTGCTTTGGGTAGTATGGACATTTTAATGATGTTGATTCTACCAATCCATGAACATGGTATGTTCTTCCATTTGTTTATGTCTTCCTCTATGTCTTTTTTCAATGCCTTGAAGTTTTCCCAGTATAGGTCTTTTACATCCTTAGTTAAGTTTATTCCTAGATATCTTAATTTTTTTGGTGCTATGGTA
Source organism: Corynorhinus townsendii (assembly GCA_026230045.1). NCBI lineage: Eukaryota > Metazoa > Chordata > Mammalia > Chiroptera > Vespertilionidae > Corynorhinus > Corynorhinus townsendii. The sequence goes on from JAPDVU010000009.1 coordinate 68,890,876, forward strand.
AATGGGATTGTTTTTTTCGTTTCTCTTTCTGTGGGTTCATTATTGGTGTATAAAAAGGCCATAGATTTCTGGGTGTTAATTTTGTATCCTGCTACATTGCCAAATTCATTTATTAGGTCTAGTAGTTTTTTGATGGAGTCTTTGGGATTTTCTATGTATAGTATCATGTCATCTGTGAGTAAGGACAGTTTTACTTCTCTTTTCCAATTTGGATGCCTTTTATATCTTCTTCTGGTCTGATCACTATGGCTAGCACTTCCAGTACTATATCGAACAGGAGTGGTGAAAGTGGGCATCCTTGTCTTCCTGTTCTTAGGGGAAATGAGTTTAGTTTTTGGCCATTTAGTATGATGTTGGTTGTAGCTTTGTCATATAAGGCTTTTATTATGTTGAGGTATGATCCTTCTGTTTCCACTTTGCTGAGAGTTTTTTATCAAGAAAGGATGTTGGATTTTGTCAAATGCTTTTTCTGCATCGATTGATATGATTATGTGATTTTTGTCTCAGTTTGTTTATGTGATGTATCACATTAATTGATTTGCGGATATTGTACCATCCTTGCATCCCCAGAACACTGTCTATGATCATATGCAGTCATATACTGGTCAGTACAATGCCAATTATGTAGTAGATTATGTTGAAATTTCCCTTATGGACTATTATGTGATTTTCTTTTGTTTATAAACATGCCATGTATGCTTAAGAGCAAGTGGATGCTCTGCTTTTTGGGAGAGGATTTTCATTTTTAAATATTACTGAACTTAAAAATAAAATAGTTATTTTCACCAGCAAAAAATGAGTTTATTCAGGAATAGCAGAGAATTGCAATTGGGGATGAGCATGGTATATCAAAAACTACAAGCAAGTCTAGCAAATAAAGGAGAGAACAGTTACTTTATAGAAAACAAATGAGGAAGTTGGGTGAAGGTGTTTTGAACAGAAAATCCATTGGAGGAAAGTGAGAGTTTAAGGTGGTGATGGCTACTCATTGGCTGAGTTGCAATGGTTCCCATTGGCTGAGTTTGTTGCTGGGCAAGAAGAAAAATCTTCCTCCTGCTGTGGTAATAAAGTAGAGACACTTCTTATTGGGGTTTCCAGGTATGTCCCTTCCTGTTGGGTCTGTAATTGATGTTTCTTCCTGTTGGAGTATGTAATTCATGTGGAATGGTAGTGCATGAGCACTCCCCCCTTTAGGCTTCCTGATTCCATTGTAAGTGAGGTTTCCTTTGTTCATTTTCACAATAAATAATCAAGATTAGCAATGTAAAGTCTAACATCTTTTTTCTGTCTGTTAGGTCTCTCGGAACCTTATATGTTAGTCAGGGTAACTTGAGACAATGCTACTGTGACTAACAAACCCTGAAACTGCTGAGGTCTCACAAAACAACCAGTTATTTATCACCCATGTCACAGTCGAGGACAAGTCAGGGGCTCCTTGGTGGCCCTCCTCCAACAGTGTTTCAGAGATCTGGAAGGTTTCCATTTGTAATTCGGCCATCTCAAAGTTTTCCACTTGTAATCACATGGATGGGAAAAAGAGGAAGCATGGGGAATCCACACTTGCTTTTAATTATTGTGGACCAGCAGTGACATGTGATTTCTTACATTTCCATTGGTGGAAATGCACTAACATGTTCCCATTGTAACCACAAGGGATGCTGGGAAATGGCTTCCTGCATGCATAGGAAGAGGAATGGAGTGGTGAACTTGATATTGCGCATGACACACTGAGAGTGAGCTAAACATTTCTTCCTCTTATTGGGGATTTGTCTGTCTTCCCAAGTAACTTCAGTTTTTGTTTACATAGTTCCAGGTTATGTTTTTTGGTGTATTCAGCTTGGTGATTAGTGTTTCTTCTTGGCAAAGTAGTCATGATTCTTATTAGTATGAATGAAAAGCATTTTATAGATAGGTGGGGTCATGAAATGGTAGAACTTTCAGGGGCCTTGAAGACCCTCCTACTCCTCTGTTTTACAGACAAGAACAACTTGAGTCTTAGAAAGGGGAAGCCATTGGTTCCACTAAAATTAGTGGCAGAATTGAGACAAACATTGCAATAGCTTTGCCTTTTGGCCATCAACTTCTTCCTCTAGCTTCACTCTACTGATAAGTTTGGTTTCTCTTCACAGTCTCCTAGCACTAAGTACGTAAAGATAGTGATTAATCTAAGTGTCTCAAGAAAGTCCTTTCCAGGTTGGCATTGGGAACATGAAATCTCAGTGGATAAAAAACATCAAGTAGTAGCACTTCAGTGAATGGCTTCCAAATTAGTCCTTAACTTCACCCCCTCCCGTCCCCTTTTTCCCCTGAAGCCCAGTTGCAAGAAGCACATTAACCTGAGATGAAGCACATATTAGAGAAAGGCTCTCTCCATAGCATTATCTATTACTCTAATGAGCATGAAAAAGGGGAAAGGGGATGCTCTCTCTTGAGCTATTATTACCTCCACTATAGAGTTGACATACACAAGCTCATTATTGCATTATGTTTTATTCAACAAAATAACTTTAATGTTGTAGCTTAAATTGAATTCGCTAAAACAACTTCATCTCCAGCATAATGTGCCTCAAGTGTCTTCTTGGTGCCTGCGTTTTCTCCAGAATTATAGTGCTGAAGCTATGGAAATGGCGAAATTATATGCAATCTGCAAAACAATGTGGCTATAACGTGGTAATTGGCCTTCCACATAATTAAAGGAACATTTTCTCATCAGCGCTGTTCCATCCAAGACCCAGAGGCTATCATTGTACAAATCATCCACTTAGGAAAACTTTTATTCCCAGTAGCCTATAAAAATCTGGTTATGCAAACAGATTTGCTTATTCCGTAGCATTAATGGCTTCTCACAGTTAAAAAATAATCAAGGTGATTGACCTATAATCTGCCTCCTCTGTGACCGAGTGTCATTTTTATTTTGACGGTGGGGAGCTTTTTGACTGTGAAAATTATTCACAGCTGGCATCAAGACCCAGGGAAGGGGATCTCAAAAACCAGCAACCTGTGTATTCCCAGCCTGTTAATCAGAACAGCTCCTACAGACAATGGAATTGGATTCTTACACTTGATGTGACACCCTCTTGAGTCAGTTCAGATTCTTGTTTGATAGACGCTTGCTGGAAAATTGCTCCAGTATCTGTGCAATAGCTGAACTCCTGTTTTTTATTTTTTTCTTGTCCTTTCAGATTTATTCTGTGTTGTTGTTGTTTTTTAAATTTCTTTATTGATTCAGGTATTACATATGTGTCCTTATTCCCCCATTACTCCCCACCTCCCATTCATGCCCCCACACCCCTGTTGTCTGGGTCCATTGATTAGGCTTATATGCATGTATTTAAGTCCTTTGGTTGAACTCTCCCCCTTACTCCCACTGTCCCCTACCTTCCCTGAGGTTTGACGTTCTGATTGATGTTTCTCTGTCCCTGGATCTATTTTTGTTCATCAGTTTATGTTGTTCATTATATTCCACAAATGAGTGAGATCCTGTGATATTTATCTTTCTCTGCCTGGCTTATTTCACTTAGCATAATGCTCTCCATCTCCATCCATGTTGTTGCAAATGGTAGGAATTCCTTCTTTTTTACCGCAGTGTAGTATTCCATTGTGTAGATGTACCACAGTTTTTTAATCCACTCATCTGCTGATGGGCATTTAGGCTGTTTCCAAATCTTAGCTATGGTAAATTGTGCTGCTATGAACATAGGGGTGCATATATCCTTTCTGATTCGTGTTTCTAGTTTCTTGGGATATATTCCTAGAAGTGGGATCACTGGGTCAAATGGGAGTTCCATTTTTAGTTTTTTGAGGAAACTCCATACTGTTCTCCACAGTGGCTGCACCAGTCTGCATTCCCACCAGCAGTGCATGAGGGTTCCTTTTTCTCTGCATCCTCGCCAGCACTTGTCATTTGTTGATTTGTTAATGATAGCCATTCTGACAGGTGTGGGATGGTACTGCATTGTTGTTTTGATTTGCATCTCTCTGATGATTAGTGACTTTGAGCAGGTTTTCATATGTCTCTTGGCCTTCCTTCTGTCTTCTTTCGAAAAGTATCTATTTAGATCAGTTGCCCATTTTTTGATTGGGTTATCTTCTTTTTGTTAAGCTGCACGAGTTCCCTGTAAATGTTGGAGATTAAACCCTTATTGTTGATATCATTGGCAAATATGTTCTCCCATGCAGTGGGTTTTCTTGTTGTTTTATTGATGGTCTTCTTTGCTGTGCAAAAGCTTTTTATTTTGATGTAGTCCCATTTGTTTATTTTCTCTTTAGTTTCCATTGCCCTAGGAGCAGTATCAGTGAAGAAATTGCTTCGGCATATGTCAGAGATTTTTCTGCCTGTGGATTCCTCTAGTATTTTTATGGTTTCCCGTCTTATGTTTAAGTCCTTTATACATTTTGAGTTTATTTTTGTGTGTGGTGTAAGTTGGTGGTCCAGTTTCATTTTTTTGCATCTATTTGTCCAATGTTCCCAACACCATTTATTGAAGAGATTGTCTTGACTCCATTGTATGTTCATGCCTCCTTTTTCAAGTATTAATTGAGCGTAGTGATTTGGATCGATTTCTGGGTTCTCTATTCTATTCCATTGATCTATATGTCTGTTCTTGTGCCAGTACCAGGCTGTTTTGAGAACAGTGGCTTTGCAATACAGCTTGAAATCTGATATTGAGATCCCACCTACTTTGTTCTTCTTTCTCAGGATTGTGGTGGCTATTCGGGGTCTTTTTTAATTCCAGATGAATTTTTTGAAGGTTAGTTCTAGGTCTGTGAAATATGCCATTGGTATTTTAATGGGGATTGCATTGAATCTGTAGATTGCTTTGGGTAGTATGGACATTTTAATGATGTTGATTCTCCCAATCCATGAACATGGTATGTGCTTCCATCTTTTTACGTCTTCCTCTATCTCTTTTTTCAGTGTCGTGTAGTTTTCCATGTATAGGTCTTTTACCTCCTTTGTTAAGTTTATTCCTAGGTATCTTATTTTTTTTGGTGCGATGGTAAATGGGATTGCTTTTTTAGTCTCTCTTTCTGTAAGTTCACTATTGGTGTATAGAAATGCCATAGATTTCTTGGTATTAATTTTGTATCCTGCTACATTGCCAAATTCATTTATTAAGTCTATTAGTTTTTTGATGGAGTCTTTCAGGTTTTTCATGTACAATATCATGTCATCTGCAAATAAGGACAGTTTTATTTCTTCTTTTCCAATTTGGATACCTTTTATTTCTTCTTCTTGTCTAATTGCAAAGGCTAATACTTCCAGTACTATGACGAACAGGAGTGGTGAGAGTGGGCATCCCTGTCTTGTTCCTGTGTTCTTAGGGGAAATGGTTTTAGTTTTTGCCCATTGAGTATGATGTTAGCTGTGGGTTTATCATATATGGCTTTTATTATGTTGAGGTATGATCCTTCTATTCCCACCTTGTTGAGAGTTTTTATCAAGAAAGGGTGTTGGATTTTGACAAATGCTTTTTCTGCATCAATTGATATGACTGTGTGATTTTTATCTCTCAGTTTGTTTATATGATGTATCACATTTATTGATTTGCAGATATTGTACCATCCTTGCATTCCTGGGATAAATCCTACTTGGTCATGGTGTATGATCTTTCTGATGTACTGCTGGATCTGGTTTGGTAGAATTTTGTTGAGGATTTTGGCATCTATGTTCATGAGGGATATTGGCCTGTAATTCTCTTTCATTGTGTTGTCTTTATCTGGTTTTGGTATTAGGGTGATGCTGGCTTCATAGAAGGAATTTGGAAGTGTTCCTTCCTCTTGAATTTTTTGGAACAGTCTGAGGAGGATGGTTTTAGTTCTTCCTTGAATGTTTGGTATAAATCTCCTGTGAAGCTGTCTGGCCTAGGGCTTTTGTTTGCTGGAAGCTTTTTGATGACTGGTTCAATTTCTTCCATAGTTATTGGCCTATTGAGATGTTTAGATTCTTCCTGATTGAGTTTTGGAAGGTTATATTTTTCTAGGAATATGTCCATTTCCTCCATGTTGTAGTTTGTTGGAATAGAGTTGTTCATAGTATTTTTTTTTAACAATCCTTTGTATTTCTGTGGGGTCTGTTGTTATTTCACCTCTTTCATTTCTGATTTGGTTTATGTGGGTCCTCTCTCTTTGCTTCTTGGTGAACTTGGCTAGAGGTTCATCAATCTTGTTTTTTTTTTTTAAAATGTATTTTATTGATGTTTTTTTACAGAGAGGAAGGGAGAGAGAAGAGAGTTAGAAACATTGATGAGAGAGAAACATCAATCAACTGCCTCCTGCACACCACTTACTGGGGATATGCCCGCAACCAAGGTATATGCCCTTGGCTGGAATCAAACCTGGGACCCTTGTTTCCGCAGGCCAACACTCTATCCACTGAGCCAAACCAGTTAGGGCTCATCAATCTTGTTTATCCTTTCAAAGAAGCAGCTCTTGGATTTGTTGATCTTTTGTATTGTTTTTTTTGGTCTCAATGTTGTTTATCTCCACTCTGATCTTTATTATTTCCTTTCTTCTGCTTACATTGGGCTTTTCTTGTTGCTCTCTAATTCTTTGAGTTGTAGGGTTAGGTAATTTACTACCATTATTTCTTGTTTTTTTTTTTTTTTTTTTTTTTTTTTTGCAGTAGGCTTGTAGAGCTATGAACTTCCCTCTCAAGACTGCTTTTGCTGTGTCCCATAGATTTTGGATTGTTGTGTTTTCATTGTCATTTCTTGCCATGATGTTTTTTAATCTCTTCCTTGATCTCTCTGGTAATGCAGTCATTGTTTAATAGCATGCTGTTTAGTCTCCATGTGCTTGATTTTTTTGGATTGTTTTTATTGTAGTTGATTTGCAGTTTTATGCCACTGTGACCTGAGAAGATGTTTGATATGATTTCTGTCTTCTTGAATTTGAAGAGACTTTGCCTATGATCCA